>VYZP01022682.1:0-44243 GCA_013400635.1 Hypocryptadius cinnamomeus
GTGGTCTTTTTCCCTTGTAGATGGGCAGAGGGAGCAGCAGTGTTTTAGAAATAAATCAGCCTATTTCAGCTTGGAAGTAAAGAATGTATTTTGACAGTGATGAACCATTAGAACAAGACACAACTGGCAGAATCTCCATCTCCTGATGTTTTTCAGACCAGATGTTTTTCTGTTTGAAATGTGTTTGTAAGCTCTTCAGTTATTGAACTGATGCAGATTTACTCTTGTATGTATTCAGGTCAATGCTGAAGTTGGGGTCTTGTCTCTGAATTCATTATTGGAAATCATCATATACATCTAAGAAGTTGTAAGAATAAGATGTGATGTTGCAAAACCTGTTTTAACTCTCTGAAAGTAATTGTAAAACTGAGGATGGATTTTGGCCTCAGTGTTTGACTTTCAGATTGCTCCCTCAGCCTTTTCTTACCTTGGGGCTTCCTGTCTAACACTCATGGGGCAGATTGCAGGCATTCCCATCTGTGTAGGAGAGGAGCCAGGGCAAGGTTTCCAGCCTGCTTCTGTGTGATGGATGCTCTGGGGTGTCTTGTTTATTTGCATGTACTGAATGTGATTTCATGTTATCTGAGACTTGAACGTTTTCCCATATTATGCAGAACCACCACAAATGCTATTTTTGGGTTCTCTGAAGTTCTGGTGACTTGAATTGATACTGTTAGACCTTCTTCAGTGTAAGGATGTAGGGGTGAGAGGGCAGAAGTGTTGCTGGGAATCTTTTGGAGGCATTTCAGTCTAGTTTTAGATTTACTAAACTTAGCTATTCTCTCTTAGTGCATAGGAGCTCATCAGTAAGCAAATTAGTATTTTTGACATATGCTGTGGAGATGTAGATTTCTTTATCATACTGAATATTGCTGTGAATATTTCTGCCAGTTCCAAAGAGATTGAGTCACACCACACTTAGGTACAAGAAGACTTTGCTCTTTGTTGTCTTACTGCTCCTTTATAAATACTGTTTAAATCTATTGTCTTCTGTTACTAATCCTTCAAAAGTGCTATGTCTTGAAAGCAGAAATGATCTTACCTGTTTATAGGAATGATATGAGTTACTGATGCACAGCCTTACATGTGCTTAAGATTGGGGTAAAAATCATTGTCTTTTGATAATACTTTGTGGCATAGAAATGAGTATATATTTTTGGTTTTTTATGTAGGTATTAAAACATCATTCACAATTAATTGCTTTGGTATCCTTTTCATGACATAATAGTCATTATATTTCTTCTACCCCCACACTTTAAACAATCTATCTCTCTCTCTCTCTATTGAGACAAACCAAATGCCACAAAAGTAATAAAAATTATAAGCCCTGTAGTGTAAAGCAAATCTAAAACAAGCCAGGACAGACATATTTTTACGTACAGCCTAAGTTTAAATTTAGTGCAGTGGATTGATCCCTTACTTAGCATTTAATAAAACAGGATTCAAAGGTATTTATAGCTAAATAAATTACTAAAACTAATTTTGTTCCTCCTGTTATATGTACGACAGAGAATAAGACCTTTGTGTTGTAAAGGGAAAGAACATTTCAATTGCAGCCTTAAGAGGAATTGCTAAAAGGGATGTGTTACAGCTTGAGGACTCTCCTTGAGGTCAGTGAAGAAGTCTAGGCTGGGAGGGGAGTCAGAGTATCTACAGGGCACAGATATGAAACTCAACAGTATACAAGCTAAAAATGATATCCATTGATTTTAATGAAGCTCCACTGGGGATGAATTTAAACCGTTACAAAGAAGCGTTGATCTGGCATTTTACAGATAGGATCATGTTTCTTATGCTTAATGCCAATGTTCAGTTCTCAAATGTCAGAGTTGTTTAATTACTTAATTTCGCCTTTTAATTTTTGGAAATATTTAAAGTGTTGCCAGGGGACATTCAAGTGAAAAGGACAAGCCAGGTGTATGTTCATTCTGTTTCCTTTTGTATGTATTGAAGTAATGCCTGTCTACACTAGTCATACCTTACTGTACCTCCAATATACATCCATTGGGTAAATATGACACACTTTGTATGTCATCCATCACAAGAGGATGAGGTGCTTGTAGCTGTATATGTAAGGGATGCTTGCAGGCTAAGTTTAATGGACAGAAGTAGCCTGGGAGGTCTGAAGGCACCCTTGGCCAAAGTTATGGGTGGTATTATTACTGGCTCTGACACACTCTGCAAACACCACTGTGGGAGGCAGCATTTGATTTTCTATTCTAAGCTCTTTTCTGACCATTGGAGATATTTGAGCAAAACATGAATGTTCTCACAAACCACTTTTTATTTCAACAGAACTGCGGGAAAATAAGAAACATTAATGATAATGTTTTAGCTCAAGTGCAGGATAGATCCACTGAGATAGGAAAGTATAGGTGCCTTCTTGTCCTTTAAGTATCTCTCAGGATGAGGTGTGCTCACTATCGTATGAGGTGGCCCTTCTGCCCACCCATGGCTGTAGATGGTCTGAGTTTAGGAAGTGATAAATGGTATTTTTTGTTAATGGATCACCTAAGTTAGAACACATTAAAATTAAAAATATGCACTTTGATTTTGCACTTGAATTCTCAAGAGCTTTGGTGTAGATCCATTTACTGTAGCTCCCAGGTGGCAGCTAACAAGAGATTTGGGCAGTAGACAGTTTTTTAAGTCTGCACAGCTGAGTAGTTGGGCATTAGGAGCAATTTGGTTTTGAGATGGGGTAAACAAAGAAGTTAAATCACAGGGATCCAATCAAACTTAATGGTTCAAGATGATCTTTAGATATGAGTGCCAAGATCAGGCATTTCTAAGATGACACAAATGGCTCCTCTTAGAAGGCTTTTGGTCATTCTGTGCAGGTTGTCCACAGCAGTCAGCTGTTAGATCTCTGCTCTTCCCTTTTCCAGATTCCATTCTCTTTTCAGTGTCCACTTACTGGTAGCAGCAGTGTCCACTTTGCAGTCTTCCTACTTGGAAATTTTTATTTACTAAAGATAGAGTAAAAAAAGTACCCGTTGGACTTAGAAGGTTCTTTAAGCATGTTAAACCTGGGTTCTGGGATGTATAGTTTTGATGATTTATTAGAATAATTTCAGAAGCACTCAGAAATAATTTGAATAACATTTCTATGCCCTAGGAAAAAGGGACTGTGCTGACTAGCCTTGAAGGTGGCCTGTTCCTCGTCGCTTACCAGAGGCGTATGACTGTGGTGCCTTTTGGTGGAGCTGATCTCTTTCAGTATGACAAAATAGCAAGAACTTTAAGTCCATAATGAAGAAATACAATTTTAGTGAAACGATTATGCCAAATTACATAAATGATAAATATTTTTTAATAGGTAGACGTGCTTGTGGAACAAAACAACAATGACCAATGCAGTCTTCTATCCTAATATATTTTGTGATTGAATCTTCAGTGCTGGAATGTTACTAGAGGTAATTCTGTATTTTGCTTACTAAAAGTATCTGAGGGATTTGATGTGATCTCTGTAGCAGAACAGTATATAAATTTCCAAAAGCCCATGGGACAGTGTTCTGCTGATGCTGCTGTTAGACAATATGCATGAAGGCGCATCTGCCGTGGCTTTTTCCCTGGTTCTAGTGCTGCAGGGGTGGAATAACAGCATTTTCTAACATGGTGCTGCCATAAAAAAATCACCTAGACAAGGAGGCTTTTGGGGTTGGGAGATAGGGACGCGTGTGAGGTGTCCAGTTGCTGGGCACTCCTGTGGGGGGCCTGGTGCCAAAGCCATTGCTTCAGGCAAGTGTGATCATCTCTTCCACACTGCTGGATTTGTCTTCTGCACTGCAGCAGAAGGGTCCATGCAGTGTTTCTGTGTGTTTGGCTGCCCCAGCACATACTATTCCTGAGATGTTACTGAGACTTTGGTCTTGTGCTTGGGACTCCTGGATGTCCTGTAGCCAGGGTGGAATTAGGTATGTACGCTCTTGATTCACGGATTTTTTAGCTGTAAGCACAGAAAGGACACCAGCATATGGCCCCAAGCACTGTGTGGTGATGCAGGAGAGGCACGTTTCCCTTCTGTCTCATTTTTAATTGTGTGGCTTCTTTGTGGTCAAATGGCTTGCCTTGTGTCAGGAGGGTTACACTCCATTTCTTACTTAGTTCTGATTAAGTGGGGCACTCTCCCTGTAACTTCTTATCCTGCTTATTTTTCTGCCTGTTTCTGTCCTTCATTTCCAGATGGAAATTTTGGTATCCAACGGTGAGGTTTGTAAAGCCCTGGTTGCCCTGTCCTTCCTGTCTTCTGTAGGGCAGCCCTCCTTCACTCACCTGCGGAGAACCTGGTGCTTGCTATGAGGACAGACAAGTTGTTCCTTTTCTCACTACCACACTTGATTAAATTCTTCACTTAAAATCCCTAGGCTCTCACTCCAGCTCTAGGTGGCCAGTGGGATGGGCTGCCAGGCCAGCTGCTGCTGGCAAGGCTCCCAGAAGGACGTCCTGGGCAGGGAGGGGTGGATTTTGGTGCGGATGCTGAATTTTTGTGCGCCCCAGTTTCCTCTGTAATTAGATTAATTAGGGCCTCTGCTTCCCTCAGAAGGTGAAAAGAAATATTTGTACCTGCCTCCAGTGTGTATCAGGAAAAAAGAGAAGACAGAGGAAAATGAAGCTATTACATTGGCATGGGGGCCTACAAGTTATTTTGCTTGAGCAGTCTTGGGTTTGCTGTAAGATTCCTTTGGCTGTAGTAGAGTAGTAATTATTACAATTAATTATGTTTAAATGGGCCGTGTAGTATTTGAAATGGAAGTGGGCACACTGTACTGTAGGAATGGAAACATGCAGTAGCCTTCCCTGGATGGTAATTTCTGACACAGCTTGGGATGAGGATTCAGCTGAGACCCCAAATATTGAGATTTTGGGCACATGTGACTTATTCCTATAAGCAGCATTTAACTTGACCTGTGATGGGGCCAGTCTTGCTTCCCCAAATTTAACTGGGTTTTTTTTAGTATACACAGATTGATCGTTTTACCTTGATGCCCCACCTACAGAGTGCTTGCAGTGTTGGTAGTTTTGGAGAGCAGCATATAGGATTTTTTGCAGGTAATGAAATGGGAAATCCAATTTGCAGTTGCAAAGCAAACCCCTGAGTGGTACATAATGTTCCCAGCGGCCCTGGTCAGAGGGTTAGGGCTAATTGCTGCTCTGGCCGGCTTCCCCAGCAGCCTCCGCGTGAGATCTGGATGGTGAGAGCGCCAGCCCGCGCCTTCAGCCTGCACAGATTTAGACACGCTGCTTTCTAGCTTATTAGGCCCTCTTTGTCACAGTACTTAATCCTTTTCCTGATCCTTGTTAGAACAGGGCTGCTGAGTCCCCTAATAAAGCAGACGAGGCGCACTGAAGCGTGCGGCGGGCGGCTGCCGCCTGACTGACGGCTGTGGGGGATGCTCCTGCCGCGGCAGCTCAGCCCAGCCTGCCACAGACAGCTGGCAGATGAGCTTGTTAAGGTAACGGTGACTCCTGACTCCAAGATCGGCTGGTATGAGATGCTTGGCATCTTTTCACACCGTATAATGGCCTGTCTTTAATTGTGTTAACCCCTTTTACAGAGAGGAATACGCCAAGGATTAGCTGTCATGCAGAATGGGTAGCCAAAGTGAGCAGTGAGCACAGGGCTTGAAGCAGCTCCCCTTGCCTGCACTTGCACAGCCCCTTTCATTTTGGAAAGCTGTGGTGTCAGGTTGATTTCAGATTTCACCAGCAGCTTGGCTCAGTCAGTCTTCAAAACCCTGTAAATATTTTTTGGTTTGGTCCCCATAGTTAAAGATTTCATCTTATTGTGGTTTAGTTATTGTTGATTTATGGGGGAATGGTAGGCCTCTCTTAATTATAAAATTCACCAACAAAAATTGAAAATATGCCGCAGATTTCTTAATTTAAAGAACACAAGACAGTATTTCAATGGCTAGGCCATCTCAGAATTCAGCCTTTTGAATCCATAGTCATGAGGAGTTTGAGTGGAGCACGTGCTGTTTTTGGGCTCGCATGGTGAACTTTTACAAAATGACCAAAAAAGCCCCGAGCAAGCGCATGATAGATCTCTTACATCTTCTGTCAAGAATAGGTAAAACTGCCATGTTACAAGAATGGTGTTGTCTGTCTGCTGTTGTGAGTGTGTGTCACTGTAACCACAGATCAGAGTTGGATCTTGGTGCAGACAACATGCTGGGCACTGGGAATGCAAAAAGCCCCTGGAGCAGGGGTTGAGGAATGCTTTGCAATGCCAAGCTTCAGCAGAGCAGACTTCTACCAGAGAATCATTCTCCTTTCATTCCTGCAGATCATAGTGGAAATACAAATGCGTTATCAAGTCACACTTAAACTAATTTAATAAATAAGTGGACAGAGTTCAACCCTGCTTTGCAGTGTGTAGCAACACTGAAACAACTAAAGTGGAACTGCATCCATCATGGTGGGAACTACTATGTCCTTCTATTTCTCTTTGCTGAGACTGAAATATTTGCTGCTATTATAGCTGCACTCTCTGAAATGAATAAAACGTTTTTACATTCACAGGAAGGTATTTCTTTCAAATTTTTCATGTTTCAAATATTTTTCATCTGGTGTTTTGTTTAATTTCTTTCAGGTAATTTGGATTTGACTGGTCAAAAACAAGTCTTCAAAGCAGAGAACAATCCCTGGGTTACCCCTATTGCTGATCAGTTCCAGCTGGGAGTATCTCATGTTTTTGAGTACATTCGTTCTGAAACATACAAATAGTAAGTATTACATTATATATTGTAGCTGTGTTATTTGTTTATTTCCTGGTAGTGCACTGGGCAAAGTGTTACCAGCTGCACACGTCTTTCATAATACATGCAGTAACTTCGTATTCAGGACAAATATGCAAGCCTGTACATTTATATTAAGGAATTTTCCCAAGAAGAAGGTAACTGTATTGTACACAAGTTAGGAAAGCACAAAGACTGTTTGATACTGTCCTGCATTTTTTGTTTATTTCTAAGAGCTGTTATGTAACATGAGAGATGTAAAAGAACGAGTGTTAGAAGCCTTTTGAGAAGTACTAATTTGAAATAGATGTTTGTTAATGCTTTTGGATGCAGGTTATGTTTTGAGAGATATCCAGGCTTCGAACACGGTTTGATCTGGACTAATTTGTGAAAGTCTACAATCTTAGTAATTCATGTACAAGTACTAGTGTTTTCTTCAACAGTGTAAATGTGTGTGCTGGGCTTCTTCATTTTAGTGCAAGATTCCATGTACAAATGCTGACCATTAGTTTAGGAAATAATGTCTTTAATCATTCACTAAATTGTAATATTTGTTTTAAGTAAAGATCTCTATTTTATTCTTTAGATGGGAAGCTATTTTCCCGTGTCTAGCCACAATCTAGATGCTGTCTCCCTAGGAGCAGTGGGTAGTACAACCTGGATTGGAAAGTTAGTTTTTGCATTTTGCCGTTATTTAAAAACTGTATTTTAATAATTCAGAAGCATTTCTGACAATCTTTTATATGGTTGCTGTCTGAGCAAAATTACCAGAGAAGGGTATTCACAAGTGACAGTTGTGGGATTCCAATTAAGTAACTGAGATGCAAATTTCTGCATGTAACTAAATGACCCAACAATGGCTTTTGTAGGCTATTGCTCTTCATTTACAGAATTTTAAATGAAAAGAATCACAGATGGAAGAGTGGTTGCAAGAATTGCGTGTCTCAGAAGGGTGCTGATATTTATGCTGTAATTCGTGTTCTCAAGACAGATTTATTCATAGATTTAAGTAGGCTGCACCACCCTTTTTGCAGTAGTACTCTGTACTACAGACATGGTGTAGGGAAGCAGCTGCCAGTCTCCTTGAACCATCACTCCCCACTGTTCATTGTGTACCTGCATCTCAGCTTCTTGATAATGTTTGGAAATTTTGGTTTGTATTGTCAATTTTATATTTTTCTTTGCTGAGCAGTGTAGATTAGGGATCCTCACGCACTTCTCTCAGAGACCACTCTGGACATCATGAAGACAGCAAAATTTTAAGGACTCAGTGCAGTCTTGAGAATTTGACTCACAATCGGTTTCTAGGGAGGGGGGTGGGGGGGAAGCTGTTATTATATATCTATAATTAAAAACAAAAAAGTGCTACTCTGGGTATATTAAACTGCTCTGGCAACTTTCTTGGTATAATCAAAATTGACAAGAAGGTTCTGTATTTCATCAGTTACCTCAGCTGTTGTTCTTTTTTCTAAGTTAGCCGTATTAGGTTTGTTGTCTTACTCTTTGCTAGGTGTTGCAGTGTCTTTATTGGCTAATGGGCCGATTTTGATTTTGTCCTCAGTAAATAATTGAAACCTGTATAGTTACCTGTGTAAGCAGAATCAGACTCTGGTCATTCATAGGGAGAAAAATCAAAATCAAATAATCTTTCTGTGGCTCATTCACGATTTCTACTTTGATATTAGAAATTTATTTCATTAATGTGACATAATTTTCAAAGTTTAGTGATGAAAACCAAATGCATGGAGATAATTAGGTGTCAATTTTAGATTTTCAGCATACGTTCATTTTATATTTAAATCATAAATAAAAAGTACCAGTATGATTTTTTAGAAAACCAGTAGTAACTTTTTTTGAGTCTTGGTTTTCCTTCTTTGCCCTGCTAAAAACAGAGTTCATGAATTTTCCTACTGAATAAAGATTGTCCTTTTTATTTCCAGTTTCCTCTAAATATGTCATTGAGAACTACTGGGATGCCATGTCCTAAAGATGTTCCTCTCTTTTCATTTGGTCTTAGGACTTAAAACTCAAAAGCAGTGGCATGGTCTAGGTAATAGGTCTAGTAGCATTGTTGTGCACAAAAGCAGATAAGCTGTACACTCAGAAGAAATGTTTTTCGTGGTGGAATTTTGAGCTTTTCCTACTAATGACTATACAGCTTCTTCAACTGCCTTTTTCTTTCAGAGCCTTTGAACAGGTAGCATGTCTTTTTCCTATTAAGCAAAACACAAGGTTGATATGTGAACTTAGTATTTTTCTCTGTGGGTATCTAAATAAGGAAAGTCAAGTTCTTGAGTTTTCATGTGTTTTATTGCTCATTCTGCCAAAATAAAAAAATCTTCCAACATTTGATAGATCAAGACAGATAAACTTTTACTGTGAGGCAAAGCAGTAGGCTTTTCATTAAATGAGTGATTGGAAAGGTTGCTGCTTAGCTAACCTCACTTGCAACACTGAGAAGACAGAACACAGACCAGCAGCTGACCATCAGACCAGTAAGTTTGCTTTCAGGTACTGGAAGATGTAGACTCTCATAAACCAGAACTGTGCATCTGTGTGGCAGATGAATTTTGAACTCCAGAGACAGAGATTTGTTTCCCTGTGCCTGTTATTTTTGCTAGCTGATTGGAAATGCTGACTTTCCTTTTTGCACAAGTTTCACATTGTCTAGACTGGCTAAGACAGTGAGGGTAGGCTCCTACAGTCACAATTGCCAAGTTTCAGAGGCTCACCTGGTTGCGTTTTCACTAAGGGGGTTATGCTAATACGTTTTATTTTGTGTTTGCAGTGGCTAGAACTTTGTTTACTCATTTGCTCTTAACTTACCCAGGAATCAGTATCTCATTATGTCCTGGCAATGCACTCACTTGCAGACATGTAAATAAACTTTGAGGTTTCTGCTGATGACTGGCACAAGCCATCACTGCAATCAGTGTCAGGGACCTCCATTCAGATTCTGTGAGATTGCACTTGGGAAGCAGCTATCAAGTAGATCACAAACCTCTTCTTTTCCTTTGTGAAATGTACTGGATGTTTCAAGCATATTTAGTGAAAAATTACATCCCATTTTTAGCCTTGTCTTGGGATATTCATGCTCTAGTGATTAATTGATAAGTAGGGATGACACCCATGAGGGATGATTATGTCTAAAGATAAAATGTCATTTGTCTTGCATACTTTTACATTTCCACACTCTTGTTTTACATGGTACTCATGCACCAAGTATAAAACTGGAATTGCACTTTACTTCAGAAGCATGTTAGCCAGTGAGACCCCCAGATCAGCTCATCTTACTTTGTAGCTTCTTTCATTTCCTTTAATTTCCTTACCTTTCATGAGAAATGGTGCCTGGTGATTTTTTTCAACCCTAATTTTTCAAGGAAGACTTGTGCTGACAAAAAGATGGGCCATATATTGTACTGGAAAATGTGTGTGGAGGGGCTCTTAATTCTTAACAGGAAATTCAGCAGCTCTTGGCACTTTGCTAGCTATTGTTGGCTAAAATACGCCCACTGCACATATCATCTGGTGACAGCATCGTTTGGAAATAGGTCAGTTTGCCAAGTGTATAATGATTCTTAATCTCTCACTGCTGTGTAACTTTCTGAAACTTTAGTAAGCTGAATTTTGGCTTTGGTGCTATATATACTCAGGAGCTGCCATTAAACTCACTGTCTGATGTCACAATGGTGTTGAAAAGCAGTTGAAGAGCTTGCTTAAACAGTGAAGGATAATGGCAACCTTGTCTCCTCAAAGGGCTTAACTAAATGTTTTATTTTTTATTCATGCCTTTAGTCAACTTTCAGAGTGACCTTTATGTTGTAAGCATATTCTCAGAGGATCTTTTCTGTCTATGATACTGACAAAGAGATGATGTATTGTGTGATTTAGTGGTCACAGTGTACTTAGATAAGTGCAGACAGACTTAAATGTTTGAAAGAAAACAATGAATTAACCTCCGATGAAGAATAAAATTCTGCTTCATTAGGATGTTCCTTAGGATTTATATAAGATAGTTATTGATTTGATCAAGGTGAGATAAAACTGAGATGTGCAATTGGTATCAGTGGGTGGGTTTGGTTGCTGGTATTTACAGTAAAGTTAGTCCAGGAAGCTGCTTTTTGGGAACATTTCTGGAATTATTCATGTGCCCTTGATCCATTTTCATGTGGAACTTATTCTTTGCATGTTTGCAATGGAAAGAACGGTGATTTTGATTTTATCACAGCAGAGTCTATTGCAGACATCAACATATGATAGTGTAATCCCAGCTAAAACAAAAGAAATTGCTGGGTCCTGAGTGCATTTTTAAACTGCCCTTAAACCCAGCAATCCCCTTTTAACACTTTATCTAATGATTGTTGTTTCGCTGTTTGACCTCCATGTTCCAATGAGGCTGAATTACGACAGAACAGTCACACCATTTTTAAGTCTCTAGAAAGCAGATTTTCCCCACAAGGCAGTCAATTTGGAGTCAAGAGGCTCAACAAGATGTTTTGTGAAAGGAAGTAAGTTGCACTTTTCACATTTCCATCAGGAAAGGTAGTAGAAGAGCAAGCCATTTTCAAGACTGACACATGAACTCTTAGTGGAGGAAATGGTTTGACAAATGCAGTGCTGAGCATATATTGCTTGGCAGCATTGGAACATAGGCTTCCCTGGGCAGGTTGCTCTGTGCTGAGCATTGTAATTGAAAACCTCATTTCATCAGCAGTGACAGTGTGGAAAAATCCACTCTTGATTCAGCCCTCTGTGTAGAGACAATCTCCCCAGCTTCTTGGGAATGAATTGTTGTACTGAACCCCAGTACAGCAGCAGTTGCTTCCAGGGCAGCAGACACAGGTTGTGAAGGAGCAGATTCCTGTTCTGGATTACATTAATGAAGAGTATTTCAGGGTTAATTTTTAACAACTCAAGGAGACTGGTAAGATACTCAGAGTAGTGCACTAGAATACAAATAGTATCGTGAAATAACTGGTGAACTTACCCACAGTTGTTAAGCCTGTTTATGTTAAGTTAAACCAGCTGTGTGATTGGTCCAATGATGTAAAAATGATAATCAGTAAAACCACTTATTAAGTGGAAAAGAGGTCAAACAAGTGAAGAATCCATATGTTGGTTCTCGGGAAGCACATTGGGAAAGTAGGAATTGGCAGCAGTTGATATGGAGGCATCATCAGGTTGAACTGATATGAAAGGAGATAGTCCTGAAATGGTGTTACTTGTGCAGCACAGTCTAGGACCTCCAAGAATCTGATTTTTTTATGCTAGCACAAAAAGCAGGAGTACTTAAACTATGTTTGCTGATGGTGCAAAGCTAGCAGCATAGAAAAGAATCAGCATACCACACAGTAAGAATTAGCAAACAAAGAAGGCGGCTTAGGTGTATTAGTTACCTGCGAGCCACCGGTGTGATATGCTGGAGTGAGGGGGAGAGAAAGATAAGCACAATCCCCAGAGCTTGGCTAAAGGAGTGGAAATTTTCCAGTACAGAAAAGGAAATATTTCACAGTTGTGGTCATTATGTTCATGAAAGGTGAATTCAGGCAGGTGCAGGCAAAGTGTGAAAATATAACAGGATAGTGAAATGAACAAAGGAAGAAGAGGAAATTTAAAAGGTATTTTATGTGTTTAGCAAAGTCAAGCCTGATTACAGGTCATGGCTGTCATTGGAAGGGAGAAGGAGAGTAAGAAACTTCATTTAAGACATAAAAAAATGGTGGACATAGGAACAAGTATAAATAAGCAGATCAGGTGTATATTTGATGGGAGGTCTCTAATTTTTAAGGGAGCAAGGTAATAAATAAGCTTCTGATAGAAGTAGTCTTCCAACAGAAGAAATGAAGGCCAAAGTCTTGTTTCAGTAAGCCCCGATCAGTTGGGCAGAAGTGCATGACATGATTACTTGTGGCAGAGGACAGCGTGTCTGTGATGTAGGCAGACCTTGCATTCACATCTCCTGACAGCTCAGTCAAAAATTCTGATGACACCCCCATATATATTCAGATAACTGCACAGTGCCACTGATATTAAACTAAAGGAGACAAAGCTCTGTTTTATGTTAATGTGAAGAAGACTAATTCTGTTTAAGTAAACATGTATGGCAGTTTTGTGCAGTAGTTTATAATTACTGACAATTTTTCATAACTTAAGAATTGTTATTATATAACTTACATATTCATTAGGAAAAAATAATTTGGTGTTATGAAAATCTTACTAACATTTTTTTGTGCTTAGGCTGTAGAGATACCTAGAGAGAATGCTTTTCTTTGGCTATATCCAAGTAAAATTAAATTACCCAGTCATTGTCTAATCTTGTGATTGTACCAAAAAGAACTGGGCACAGTTGATTTCAGGTGTAATTTTGAGTGGTTTGTATTCTGTACTTCTTGGGGGAATAAAGGTCATATAGAAGAACACAGACCAGTTGCTTGAAACATCTGTAGATCTGATTCAGCAGAGCTCAGTCAGACACCTCAGCTGTTTGTATGATCTGCAGAGGTCAGTAAAGATTTAAAGAACTTGGATAGTGTGAGTCTACCCTGCTTTGTGAAGAAAGACAGGCCATAATAAATGCCATTTACCTTCTTTATTTTTCTTTCATTTTGTCTCTAGTATTCTTTGGTAGTTTGTGGATGTAGTGGTTTAACCCCAGACAGCAATTCAGAAGCACACAGCTGTTCACTCCTTCCCCTACACCCTGTGGGATGGAGAGAATCAGGAAAGGAAAAAGCTTGAGTTAAGAGCAATTCAATAATTGAAACAAAGTACATATAATAATACTACTGATATTAAAATATAATAATAATAGTAATGAAAAAAAGAGAAGAATAAACCCCAACAAGTGTTGCACAATACGATTGCTCACTACCCACTGACCAAGGCCAAGCCCATCCCTGAGCAGCAATCAGTCCCTTTTGGCCAGCTTCTCCCAGTTTCTACACTGGGCATGGATGTTCTGTGGTGTGGAATACCCTTTAGCCAGTTTGGTCAGCTGTCCCAGAGGTGTTCCCCCCCACTTCCCCAGATTCTTGTGCAGCTCCTCACGTTCAGAGCATGAGACACTGAAAAGTCCTTGACTCAGTGCAAGCACTGCTCAGCAACAACCAAAACATCAGTGTGTTGTCAACATTATTCTCATCCTGCATCCAAAGCACTGCCCTGTACCAGGTACTAGGGAGAAAATTAACTATATCCCAGACAAACCCAGGACAATGGAATAGAAGGCTTCATGCATTAGTTTTGTCTTAGATGCAGCACTACAAATACTTCTAGAACCAGTATTTTCAGTGTTCCTAGAGGGATTGCTCATGTTCATACACTCACAGCGTGCATCAATAGTGAGCACCTCTTTTCCCTTCTCATTTGCACTCTGTCCTGGGCCTTGTACAAGAATTAAGGTGGTGTTGGGTGTCCAACATTCCATTGCTGGAGCTCACTTAAATATTTTCAGTGACTTTTTGGCCTGGCATCTTTACCGTTTGACCCCTGACATGGATGTAACATCTGTTCTAGTGGTAGCTGTGACCTCATTTATTTTAGCATGGTTTCAAAGACTGGATAAAGGTAGTAGAAGAAAGATGACCTCAGTGATCTGCGTTAGGTGGGAATCTCTTGAGATGCCACATCTCCTGTGAAGATGAGCTCATGACAAATTAAGCTCCTCTCAAAGGATGGCAAGAAGCAAGATCCATCATAGCTGAGAAGTAAACAAATGTTAATAGTCCTGATTCACACATTTTGATCACGTACCAGTAAAAAAATTTAAATTTACTAATAAAAATCTATTATCAGCCTGATGTGGGGAAATATAAAAATGTCATCTATGTTTGGTTCTGTTGTATTGAAGACATGGTACTGTATATTTTATATGAAAATACTGATTTTTATTCCAACCACATGTTGTATTTATTGGCTGTATTTTAAAAATTGATAAATATATTAGTACATTATTTCCAACAAAGAAAATAGATGACTCAGTGTCCTGACATCTTTAGACAACATTTACATGCAAATCTGTAACTCTTCCCTAAAGAAGAGCTAACTGGAACCTATGTCGAAAGATAAACAATAAAAACACTATGTCTGTGTATTTTTGTTTGTACATTGCTAAGATGGATATGTAATAAAACCAAAGCTATCACTGATGTATCTGACAGATATAGATACTGCACGTATAAATATTGGTGTAACTACTGATACTGCCATTCCCTTTGATACGAACTTTATATAAAGTTTAGAATGTTATGCAGTAATCCATTTGCCATGTCAAGGATGATAACCTAGAGTTTATGTCACTGGGGCAGACATCTGGAGCTATGTTAGAAGTGAAATTGGAAAGAGGTGAGTTAAATGCAGAAGCTGAGGACTTTCTGAAACCAAAGCTGGGGAACCGGTAGTAGGGTTTGTGTAGGGAAACAATACAAAGTTGCATCAAATTATAGGGCAAGGCAACATCAGTAGCTAAGTTAAAAATCAGTGGTAATTATGATAATTCCAAAATGAGTAATAAGTAGAGGTGTGCAAGAGAAACTGGTAAGCCACAGGTCAAGGACCTGGCCTAGAGAACAGGTTCTAGACCCCCTAGAACCTTGGGGTATAAGCAGGCAAGCAGAGTGAGATGTGCAGATGCAGGCAATTGGCACCTTGGGCAGGAAAAATGATAGAGGAGATTGAAACAAGTTTCTGCAGTGGGAGAGAGGGACAATCCAAAGTGGGATCTATCTCTTACCCATTGGAGAGACTGCTTATAACTATCTGAATATGATAAATCTTGGAAACTAAATGGGCTCTTTTCTGAACTGTGATAGATTATTAATAATGACAAGGGAAGGAAAGTCATGTTCTGTTAAGCTTCTGTTCAGTGCAAGCTGGGTGATAATTTAGGGAAGATGAGTTATTTCTCAGTCCCTCAAGTAAAAGCCTGACCAACATTTTGTTGTGAGAAATGGTTTTGAACATCCAAGCCTCTGGGCATGCACCCAGAAGGTTTAGAAAACTTGACCAACAGAGTCTGGACTCACCCAAGTTCCATTTTCATTAAATTACTGTGTCAGTGAAAGACCCAAAAAGTGACAGAAGTACTAGTATCTTTCCAGCATCAAGGAAGGTGAATAGACCAAATTGGGTATTATGAACTAGTTTACTCTGAAATTAATTTTGGGTTAAATAGTGAGGAAGAGACATGGGATTCTACTAGTGATGAAATAAAGAAAGCGACTGCAATTTTGAAGTACGACTATGATTTTAAGAATTTTTTCCTAAAGAAATATTAAATATTATAAATATTGTAAGTTTGGTTGGTCAAGGCAACGCTCTAACCATAGAATTTTATGAGGCATTTAGCTTGTACAGCTGCACAACATTGTCACTAGAAAATGAGCACTGCATATTTTCAATAAAACATTAAGAAGAATTATCAACATCCTGATAGGTCTTGGGAGATTATTACCAAAGAGAATGTTTCTGGTGAGGTCTGCAGAGATCTGACCTGGAGTCATTAAATATTCTCCTCGGGTATTTGGAGGGAAATACACAGTTGTTTTTGATGACCTGGAAGTTGGTGAAAGATAACAGTGAAGGTACTGGCTGTCCTGGGTCATTTAATGAACTGAGCTTGTACACAGTCTATTGTAAAGCAGCTTAATGAAGAATTACATATCTGTGAATAATGTGTGCAAGATATACCACATGGTGTGGTTAGGATTACAGGAGGAGATAAAAACAAGTGGATACATCTTTCCAGAATGCAGTCAACACTGAAAAACATTTAAAAGAGTCATAACCAAAGTGCACTGTCAGCTCACAGTTCAGTGTTACGTCTGAAAGGTTTGACTGAATTCAGCATCAGCCCCAGCTGATGTGGTGAGTAGTAAGTTCTTATTCCCATACTCAGGAATCTAACATCAGCTGGGGCTGATGCTGTATTCATTCTGGTATCAGTAGTTTTAAAGGAATGTTAAAAATGTGTTTAAATACAGACACCTTGATTATTTGAGAGCAGAAGTCAAGCAGATAAGGAAAGGAAAGCAAGGTGCAACTTAGGGCAAGCCTCCAGGGAAAGTAACATATTCATTTTTCTTTTATTGTGCTCCAGTTGCCTCAGGATGCTTTCTGGGAAATTGTGTTTTAGAGCAGCATCTTGGCATGGAGGTTATTGTATGATCCATGATGGATTTTAAGATACTGTGTGTAGTTTCCAAAGGTAATGATTTATTACCTAATTTTAGACTTTACCAGAACTGCCACAGTTCTGGTGTGGCCTTGTATCCAGTAGTGTGTTCTGCTGCTCTGACTGCTGTGGGCATGGTGAGTCTATCATCTCCAGTGGATTCAGGGGGTTCTCTCAACGTTTCTGGGGGGTGTTGTTGCTAACCAAAGGCAGTATGCTCAAAAGAGATGCACTTCAGAAATTAGGCTGATGCTCTTGAGGGCAACTCACTTAATCTTGTTTGGGGCTTGTGTTTGTTTTTTGGGTTTGTTTTTTCTTTGTTTAGGTTTTCTGTTTGTGGGGTTTTTTGTTTGTGGTTTGGGTTTTTTTTAGTTTTTTGTTTTGTTCTGTTTTGGGGTTTTTGGTCTGTTGGAGAGGATATTGCAGGGAACAGAATTTGGACTTTACAGTAGGTAAAAGAATAGAGCATTTTAAAGAAAATCCTTGAGACATCAAGAAGACGAAGAATAAATTGGAAATGGCAGACAGAACAATACTATTTGAGGACTAATCCACTTAATAAGGTGTTTCTGGTAAAATGGTGCAGCTAACAGTAAATAGTGGTCTCTTAACCCTTTGTAATCTTCAAAATTCAGTTGATTTGCTTTCTTGTTTTCTTCTTCAGATTGGTTCTTTATAACCAAACAAGAAGAGTTACTGCACACATTTGCTGGTTTTATATGAGAAATAAATTTAAAAGTGGCGCTTTTATAATCAAGCAGATCTGTCTGCAATTTCTATTCTCTATGCAGTCATATCTGTTTTATTGCATGCTGGGTTTTATTGAACTCCAGTTTCTTCCTTCAGTTTCACATTATTTCAGGGTTTTGTGTGATCTTTAGCAATTTTTTTACCCTTCTGGTGATGGCTATCAGCTAGATGGAGAGGCGTCCCTAATTTTATGATTGCCTTTGTCAACCATTTATCCAGTGGAAGGCTGAGGTTGGAATTATTCTGGTGTAATTTGCTGTAGCCACTTGTAATACAAGCTCTGATAAACTTCTTAAAAGCCATGATTTTCTTTTAGCAGGTATCACCGTCATCCCGTTTATATGCACTTTTACAGCCCCATACACCTAAACCACAGTGTGGAAAATGGTTATGATCAGATTTCACTTTAAATTCTTGTCATTAAAATTAACTTCTTTTTGAAAAGTATAAGCTGAAAATCAAGAACTTCTGCTATATATGACACAGGGTTTTTCAGTCCTGCATTTCAATGCTTTCCTCTGACCAAACAAGAAATTCCCTACTCTTAAAGCTGGGCATAGTCGAATTTAGGTCCTGTGTAGGCAACACCTTTTGACTGCAGCTTTGGATGTCTTTGTTTGTATTCTGTACCCAACCACTTTAATTATTGAACCCTGAAAATCTGATATACTGAAAATCAGTATCAAATATGCCAGGAAAAAAGTACCCTGTCATTTTTCTTCTTTATTGCACTTGAATGGAGCAAGAAGTTGTAGACTAAAGTGAAGTGTGCAAGAGCATAAATGGTAAATAGGATTACATAGCATACTGACCATTTCACTTGCTCCGGCTTCACAAAAGCAATAATAATAAATGCAGGAATATTAGCCCTCTTCATAGTTTTGCCACATGTTTTAAGAAGCTGTCTCCAGTGCTGAATGTAAACAGTAGCAATTGTTTCACTGAATGTGGAACAGTGATTCCCTAAATCCTTTTGGTTATCTGTAGTAATCTTTGATCAGGTAGGTTTTCAATCCCACAAAAATACACCAAATTGCTGTCACAGGATGGTAAATATATGTAGAAGTAAATGGAGCAAGTCCTGTACCCAGTGCTGTAAGTATGGTTCCTCTTGGTAGGAAGAGGATATGCTTGATCTGTATTCACATGTGTACCCAGATTGCTACCTCTGACCTGCTTCAGTGTCTACTTCAGTGGTACTTTCTGCACATTAGATGTTTTGGGAATCATCCAAGATAAGAGAGCGGGATCCAGAGCTCTTCAAAGATGTGTTGCAAGAACCTGCTACCTACAGAGACTCCAAAGAAAAAAGATCACAGTTCTAGAAGAATAGAATTTAGGCATGAATATATGTGTGTCAGTTTTGATTCTTAATGTAAAAGGGATTTTGCTTAAAAAAGCTGCAGCTCTTAGAATATGGATTTTAGTAATCTCTCAACTGGATATAATTTCCAAGCTAAATTCAAAATGTGAGTTTCGGGTATTGGGATGTTCTGTCTCCTGTTCATTTCTCCAAAATTCAGATTTACACTATTGTTGACTTTTAAAAAGGAAAAGGTATGCAAGGAATGACAGTGCTGATCCTGAATATAAATTATATCAAGCAAATTGATGCAAGATAAAATTACCAAATCAACCTTTTTTAGTCTATATTTTATGGAATATCTAAATCTATGTTTGGCAGTAATTTACTCTTGCCCATGAATTTCTGACAGTTTCGATTCTTTGGTCTTATTAATCAAAGTAGTCAGCACCAGAGCAATTTTTATGAGACTCACTAGTCATAAAAAATTTATTATCAGATAAATCAAAGAAACAACTAGCATCTTAATAGGGTGAACAAAGTGGCATGTGAAAGATCATTCAAGACTACATGCTTTTGACACTTGTGTATTGCATTTAGTGCTAGAGTCAGATGTTCTGCTTGCATTTTCATCAAAATACTCATGGCCATGACACAGTTGCTACCTTTAGTTCAGGATTTTTCTTCTTTTTATATACACATGTACATACGTACATACATACATGCATACATTCATACATACATACATATACCTGTGAGTCAAACGGTCACGAGAAAAAAGAGTCACTTTAGGTTGTCCCTATAGTGAACTGGGCACCTCAGGGACCGAGACAGTTCACCAAATAACTAAGCCATGCTCTTGAGGCCCAGAGGTGAAGGGCTGGGCCTCTGGGCACCACTGTTGCTGATGCCAGGCTCCTGCGTGCCCCAGCTGGTGCTGGCTCTTATGTGACCATGAAGCAAGGGTTTTCAGGGGCTGATACAGCCGGAAGCTAATTTTGGCAGTTCTAGTCTGAATTACCTCCTTGAACTCAGTGCCTGACAGCCAGCACTAGCCCAGAGAGAGCGGTGCAGCCACTGCAGAGGTGGCCCAGCTGAAGCAGGTTTAAGCTCCAGGGGCTGGTTACATCAGCCCCTCAGCCATGTGTCCAAAGGCATGAGGAGGAGAACCTGAGTCTGCTTCATGCACCAGTGAAGCAGAACTTCTATGAAGAGAATACAGGTGCTTTTAAGAACTGAAAAATTAACCCCACCCAGCATCAGTAAGCTAAGTGGAAGTCTGGATTTTTCTTGTGTTCAGGAAATAGGGGAGGGAGGAAGTTCTGACAGCCTGTGTTTCACATGAATCTGGTGATGCTGAAAATACACAAGTCTCATTAATGGAATTCTTGTAGGTAGCTTTCATATGTTTTGCGTAATAAAAAATAACTGAAGGGAGATTGAATTTATTCTGTGTTAATAACAAGAAACGATGTTTCTGGATAGCTACCAAGTGATGCAGAACTGTGAACAATACAAAAGAAACCCTACTGTTCCCTATTCCACTCAATGCATGCTTTTCCAGGAGAAACATATTTAACTTCAGCATTATGTTTTTCTGTGTGGTCCTAAGTGAGACTGAAAATAAGGCTGCCTGTGGGATGAGCTGCTTACAGAAATGCTCTTGTCTTGTAGCCTTTAATGTTTGCCTCACTGGTCTGATTCCAGTTAAGTGAGTTATGGCTGAAAATGGTTGCTGTGGGTTGTTCAGTTTGCTGTGTATGTAAGGTAACTTGATACAGTTCTCTTATTTCTCTTCTAGATACAGCGTTAAAGGTGTGGTGGTTTTAAAACATACTGATTGCATCCAGTAGTCAATGCTAACATCTGACTGCAGCTGTGCTTTTTCTTTCTTTGCTGGCCTACTTACAGTTTCATCTGTGTGAATCTTTCTTGAAGAGTAGATTTTTATCTTCTCTTTTATTCTTGGGGCAAATCTATAACTAGACATGGAATTTCTAACCCATTGTATTTGTCATTAACATGTCAAAATAACGAGCCCTCTCTGTGTACTTTTTATGTGGCTGCTGCTCAGTAGTATTTGCATTCAGAATAGAAAGAACTAACCTTCTCTGGTCTTGATTTTAAGGCAGACTGGGGTTTGGACTGGTCCATGTTTGGGACAGCTTTTTGGTAGAAAATATAAAACTACAGTTAAAAGAACTGTTAAATTCAGTGGATTAAAGGCTGTGATTTGGACAGTGGCTTAGGAGATTTGCTTGAAATACATACATAGTATGAGTAAATTTTCCTAGAGGAAATTTGGCAGCATCTGCTGGATGAATAGTGGAGTGGGCATTTGAGTTTCAAGTACTTCTTTAAACTGGAGAAGTATCCAGGAGCTGACAAAGTGTGGGATAGAATCCCAGTTCCATGTCTGTCACAGATCTTATATGTAAACTTAGTAACTTTTCAAAGATCTCAAAACAAGCTGTCTTCACTTCAGGTCCATAACCTCCCAAAAACCATACCAGTAGACAAAGGTATGTGTGAATTTTTGAATGGAGAATTGGCCGGTCAGATGGCTGCTAAGAAATCAGCCAGTCAGTGCAGACCAGCATTGGAGCACACAGTTCTGTTTGCTGCTTTCACTGGGAACTCTGCTCACTTCATTCCCAGTGTGAAATCTACCTAGCCAGGGCTTGGTTTCCCCAACTTCACCAGGATTTTCTTGAGTGCCATAGACAGGACAAAGGCATAAAGATCTAGTCTTCTGCACACAGAGGACAAAGAGTTTAGGTCCAATATCCCACAGCCATGGGACTAACCATTGATGGAAAGAGTCAAGAGCTGCTCTGATTTGGAGAACTTGAGGGACAGATGGTGTTTTTGTTTTCATGAGGTTGTCTCTTGTACCTTGCATTTTCATTGGAAGCTATTGAGGGTGAATTCTGTTTGGTGTATTTGGATACTTGCTCTGCCTGACGTGATGCATCTGAGGTGACCTCTGATGTGATACTTCTGCTATAAGTAGGAGAGGTGGTTCAAAAACAGTTTTACACACTGGTACATCAAATTATGCTGTATTGCCTACAAATTTCTTCACTGACCCATTTTGCTTTTTTGTTTGTTTGTTTTTAATTAGTAATATTGACTCTTTTTTTGTTTGTTTGTTGGTTGACTTTAATTTGCAGTTTCACTCTGGGAATTGAAACAAAATAGTTTCTTTCTGCAGGTGAAATTCTTGCAAATTCAGTCTGGTATTTCACAGTTTAGATTTTGATTAATTTGTTTACTTTTTGCTTCAGTTTTGAGACTATTCTGTAGATGCATACTATAATGAGATTTTAATCTCTTCCAGATATGCTGATTTTTCCTGCTTTCCTCTTAAGTACAGTCCTGTTCACATGATGAGATACTACCAACTAGATTGCCCTAGAGATTCGGGTGTGCCTGTGGTCAAAATCTGGCTGCTAATGGTGTATCAAATCCAAGTGATTCACTGCATAGATTCATAGCTTTGGCTGGGGCAAATATGTGTTTAAGCATTGCAATAATCTGTACATCCCACATTGTTTTATGGAAGAGCGTTTGCAGGTAAAGTTTCTTATCAACCAACCTGAAACCCACAGATGCATCTTATTAGACTAGTGACTGTGACTTGAGCAATCATAAATATTTTGACACTTCAATTTGCGAAGATGAACAATGACCTTTTACACGTTGGTGTTGTGTTGGGATTCCCATTGAGTTATGGCTGTACTGATGGTTACTTCTTTCTAAGTATTGCACTACTTTATTATTTTTTTTCAGTAATATTTGCTTATCAGCATATAAATGCCAGACATTAATTGAAACGTAATATTCCCTTTGCTTGGCAACTCCTGTATCCACTAATTTATACAATTATTTATCAGCTTAGTTCCATTGCATCCTTAAGCTAAATGTTTTGTTTTAATACTCTGAAACTTGGTTTGCTAGAGTCAGGTTTACCTGTGTTCACAAAGTAGTGTGAGTCACTTTCATTATTTCCTCACTGAAGAAGGTATTAGCATTTATGTGTAAGAAAATAAGCCTCATATCAAGGGTGACTGTTAGTAATTCTGATTTCCCTGTAAAGGATTGATTTGTGATATTAGATAATACTAGAATGTATTTCATACCACATCTTCCTCTCCATATGTTTCGCAGACAATGGAGCAGGGAATCAGAAATGCTGGTTTCACTTAAACGTTTGTACATTGGCATGGGAATATGTACATGAGCACTGAAAAGAGTATGTACTGGAAAAGTGAGGAGTCTGGATTAAGGTGAGGTGAAACACCTCCTGTGTTTCTGATAAAAGGATAGAGGTAGACTTCTGAAAGGTTTATATGTTCATGGTGTATGTGTCTCTACACAATTGCCTGTCCATAGATATTCTCCCACTTCCCTGTATATATTTGGTTTAGTGCTGAAATTACCTATTGTTCAGGAAATGCATCCATTAACTCAGTTCCAATTCATTCTTTGCCAGGAGAAGGATAGATTTAGAAAACAATGGGTGTTGGAGTGCAGAAGTCTGTTGACATGAGATTTTTTAAAAACTGTGTTAAAAATAAATTTGTAAAAATAATATTTATAGGTAAAATACTGAGATTATCAAAATTAATCATTGGATGAACTGATGCAGAATATAGATATTGCAGAATCCAAATTACTATATTCATGAGGATCATCATTAAGTATGTAATTCTAAATACACACATACTATAGCCTAAAAATGTATTGTAGGTTTACAACTGACTAGCTATTTGATGTGGCAGAATGTAGTCTTTGCATATTTATTAAAATTATTCATAACTGGTCGCAGTCTAGATGAACTGCTCTATTCTTATGTCTTGCTTCAATACATTTTCTTACCCATTTTATCATGACATTATATTGGAAATTTTTCTAAATTTTAGAATGATCCATGGAGCATTTTCCAAAACCCCTATCAGCATCTGTTAAAAACATGTATTTGCAGTTTGTATTTAAGAATACTTTCTAAAGGTTTAGTAGCAGTATGTATTTTCTATATATGATTGTTTGCTGTTCTTTTTTAAAAAATGTTTTATTTAGATGAAAAAGGAATATACATTGAAAAATTAGGGCTATGTATTTAATTAAATTCTACGGGCTTATCCATTCTCCAGCTTACAGCTATGAATTGGTTCTTTTAAAAATATCATATGGTGGTGAAACATGTTTATAATACATTTTTGTGGCTTATCCACAGATGTCCTAGCAAAGTTACAAAAATAAATTATATACCTATGGAGTGTGGAGTGTCTTACACCTCCCCCAAGTTTGTCAGGGCAACAAACTTTTGCTGAAATAAAAGAAGTAGGATGGGGAGGCTTTCTACCAACATGATGTGCAATTAGAGTGACTTTAAGATAGTCCCAGTTACCTTTTCTGGTGGCTGGTCTATACACATTGGCTGGTTTGTGTACACAGGCCAGACATCTTTTTTTCAATAGAATTTAAATGAAAAAGTCTGCCTGTAGCAGTATGGAAAAGGAAACCTAAGGTGATACATACTGTGTATCTTAATTTGCCAACCACGTTGTTTCTTTGGGGTTTTCTTTTAATGTAATTTGCAAGAAGAAGAGGTTTGGCTTTCAGAAAGAAAAATACAGCTTAAAACATTTCCACATTTGCAGTGTGGAATAGTTGTATGTTGGTTGGGTCTTGTTGTATGAACATGAAGGAGTCTGATACTGTAGCTGAAATCTTTTGCTTAGTGATGAATACTTTAGAAATGGGTTACTGTGCTGCCATTTACATGGTGATGCAGATTTTTTTTTGTTTGCTGTCAAAAGCAATTAAAATCTAATGAAATTGAGTTCAAACCATATGATGAACACTTTGCATTTGATAAAATGTCTTGGTGTTGAATAAAGGAACAGTCCCTTTTTAGGTGTTACTATTTCATGTCTTGCTGAAATACACTTAATTCCTGTTCATAATTAAGTATAAAGCAATTTAAGAAAAAAAACAGATCAGTGTAAAAATTAACCATGACAAATCTCCATGACAAACAGCTTTGTTTGTGACCACTGCTGCCATGACCATGGTTTGCCTGCAGAAGGCCTGAGATACTGCAGTTGCTTTACATTCAAACAAAAGATACAGTCCCAGCTGTGCACTCCCTGTTCCCAAAGAAGCACAGCATCTTTGTATTTATCAAAGGATTTTGCAAAGCATCAAAGTTGTTTAGACTCCAAGTGATGCAGGAAATACTGTTGCAAGAGTGAAGTCTTCCACATAGGCATAATTCTGTGAATAAAATGGGGGAAAATGAGAAATAAGGAAAGCCAGAAGAAAGATGATGCAAGACATCGGGTTTACCTTATCTTTCTGGGGAGGTTTCTGGCTGGATTTGCTGGCCAAGTGTAAGTGTCTGTAAAGAGAAATCAAAAATAATTCTTTTTTGGCCAGCTTATTTATCTACCTCCTGTCTGAGCTCATCCTTACATAAACTAAGTAAAATATTTTTCCACACTGATGTTTATTCATTTAGCTCCTGTGCTCAAATGTTTAGGAGTGATGTACCAGGTTGTGGGGACCGCCTTCTCTTTAAACTGTTCAGCGGGATACTATGAAAGGTCTTCTTCCTTTACACAATGTGTGATAACAGTGGCTCAGAACAGTAGGATCATAGTGAAAATTCACTGTTCAACTTCATTTTCTCTTGGGCAGAACAAAAGCTCCTCTCACAAATTAACCCTGTGCCTGTTCCCAACTTGTTCTAATGGTTTGTATGCCTGGTGTGCTTCTCTGAAGTGATGTTGTAACAGAAATCAGTGTTCATATGGTGGTTACTGGAAGTTTTTGTTGTAGCAAAAGGTGGACAAGAAAAATACCTGAGGTGACTGGATTCTGAGACCTTAGAGCTCAGGAGCAGTGAATGTCAAACCACGCACTGATTTGAGAGGGCTGACCTGCCTCAAACTGTCTGTGTAAGTGTTTTTGTATGGTTAGCAAAGGGATCTTCCCTGTGTGCAGTCCAACATTTTACACCCTTAGTTGGGTGGCAGTTTGAGAGAAGCACATGCTTCTCCAAACAACCTCTTCCATCTGTTCTACCAGCACAAGCGGTGTAGATAAAAGATATTTGATGGACTTTCTGGGAGTTTTGTAATTAGAAGGTGTCTCTCAATGCATATCCAGCACAGAAAGAGGCAGACTGGCTGGAAGCTACTGAGAAACCAGGGTGGGTTTGCATTTACAGGCTAATAGCAAGCCAGTGGCATTAATTTCTCTGTTAAGTCTCTGCAAGCAGTGACACTTGTTGCTACCTGTGAGTCTCCAGGTGGTGGCAGGCTCATGGTTTACTGTCAGCACAATTGTTTTGGGGATGAAAGATGGACCACTTGGAAAGCTTAACCTTTCCTTTCTCCTTCAGAGGGCAAACAGCCCTTTTCCCTCTCAGAACAACATGACATCAATTTTGCCAAGGAAGGCTGGAAGTTTTTCAGTCCTGTTTTTTAACCACCATAATGGACAATTTGGGCTAATAACTACTACCCTTGGTCAGTCCTTCTGTAATAGCAGCCAAGGAGATACTGTCATCAATTTTTGTATATCCTTTGGTTTCCTGTGAACCTACTCTATTGAGGGGAAGTGCCTAATGCTCTTGCTATTACAATCTCAGAAACTTTTAGAGTCAGTAAAGAGTAACACTAGCTCAAACTTTGGACCTTGTTCCTGAACTTCAATTTAATGTAATTGTTATTTACAGCATTAGAGAGTGGTAAACAGCTGCTTGTGCCTGCTGGGTTTTTGTTTGGTTTTTTTTTTTGCTGTTGGTTTGTTGGGTGTCTTGGAGGTTTTTTCCACCTAATGATGCCAACAAAAGTGACCTGGCATTTTTCCTTTAATTAAAATGGGCCTTTGTGAATTAGTGTGTGAAAATCACGGGGTACAGCACTAATTGGAGTTAAGGTTACTGTTCCCCTAACCTTTCACAGTGAAACTTCTAAATGAAATGTTTCAGTTTAATTTAGTAGCTTGAGAGTTTTTCATAGCTAGATATAAAATAATGATTCTTGACCTTTTTTGGACAAATAATATTGGGGTTTTTTTCTGATAAAACCTTTACAGCATCATTCATTTGTGGCTAATCTTACCTGTGGTTTGACCGCTTCAGATCCCATTTGACAGTAGGCATCCTGAGGACATAGGAAAAGACTTTCTGTGGTGAACCTCTGACTCATTGAGCCCAGCAGCCTCTCCCAAGAGGCAGTAGAAGAGATACTGTTCAGGGAGAGCCATGCCCAACCTGACTTGAATGTTTCCAGGGATGGGGCATCTACCACCTCGCAGGATAACCTATTCCAGCGCTTTACTATGCTCATTGTAAAAAACTCCTTCCTTATGTCTAGTCTGAGTCTACCCTTTATTAGTTTAAAACCATTACTCCTTGTCCTATGAGAAGACATTCTTCTGAAGGGTCTGGTCTCATCTTTCTTATAGGCCACCTTCAAGAACTGAAAGGCTGCAGTATTTTTTCATAGGGTTGGTGCTCCTGCCTGCTAATCACTTTGTTGGCCCTCCTTTGGGCTTGCTCCAACAGGTCCATGTCCTTCCTGTGCTGAGGACCCTGGAGCTGGATGGTTGCTCCAGGTGGTGCCTCACCAGAGCAGAGCAGAGCAGAGGGGCAGCATCACCCCCATCGACCTGCCCACCACATACTCGCTTCGCTGAAAAAAATCCAGATCAAGAGTAAAGTCACTGATAACATTTATAGTTTTCTTATATCTTTAAGCTATGGTTATTTACATACTGGAAGTTCACAAACCAGGTGTTTTTCAAGGATGTATAGCGACAGCAGAAGCTTTTAACAATGTTAATGGGTTTTAAGTATAAAATTCTACGTGTCCTAATTGAAGTAAGGAAAGTGCTGAAAGTTGCCATTTTTTAGGGAAGCACTCTGCATAGATTTTGAACTCCAATTAGCAATCTACACTGCAGTAGACTAGATCAAAATCAATATTTTTGCCTGGAATTCAAACAGCCTCTTTGAGAGACGAGATTAATATGGTTACTGTTCGACTCTGTGTTCTCAATCAGCTCAGTATGTGCACTTGTCATTCATATTTTGTTTTCAGCTTGTTATTCTGACAGAAGAGTCTCTGAGGAACGAAAGGAGAGCCAGTTTGAAGAGTAAAGCGATGTAACATTTACATATTTTCACACTGTTACGAAAGCCGGCTGTTAGGCTTTGAACATTATTTATTCATTTGATGCTGCTATTTGTTACAGACCTCTGAAACATGTTACTGACAGTAACTAAACCATCCATCTCACTTTAGGATTTCTACTGATTGCTAATTTTGTTGACTAAGTGGTGGAAAAAGCTCAAAATATGTTAAAACTAAAAAGACATGGTTCTGTTAGGTTTTTCCTAATACCCTGTCCCCATACTGGGTTGCAAGAGAAGGGTTTTTTTAATGTTGGCACATGCACTGACAAAAACATCATGTTGTAGGTCTTGCAAATCATGCAGATCACTTCAGTTTGTGCTGGTGTGTTCTAAAAACCATGCAAATGAGCTTTCCATCATGGTTGTTTACCCAGTGGGTGGAAATATAACCATCATATTCAAACAAGTTGAACCAACTGACTCTAAAAGCAATTACTGGCAACATTGATTTTTCCATTAATTGGCTGAACCCTCTGAAACATGAAGTCTCTAAGGACAGCATCTGAAATGTGTTACTGCTTTTATTGCTGTTATGATTATTAGATTTTGGATGCTACCAAAATGTCCTGGACTCTATTCAAAATACAAGACAGTTCCTGATCTTGAGAACTGAGGAGTCTGAAAGACAAAATGTCAAAGGGAAGAAAAACTTCCAAAGTGTTTTATAATTTCGTTATTATTTTTGATAATTGTTTAGATGCTTCACAATGTTAATGGAGTATTATTGAAAATACTGAGTTATAATGAGATAATTCTTGCCACAGTATGTCAGAAGAGATCTGTTCATACATGGGTTGGTGAGGGCACATCAGTAGTTTTCTGTTTCTGTTGTGGTTTATCCCCAGCTGGCAACCTTGCAGTCACTCACTCATTCCCTACTTCCCACTCCCAGGTAGGATTGCGAGGAGGATCAGGAAAAATGTAAACACTCATGGGTTGAGATAAGGACAGTTTAATAATTTAAACAAAGTAAATTATTATCATAAAAATTATTATAGCAATAATAATTACAGTGAGAAAGAGAGAGGACTAAAACCCCAAGAGAAACAAGTGATGCACTATACAATTGCTCACCACCACACTGGTGCTCAGCCAATCCCTGAGCAGTCATCAGTCTCTCATAGATGACTCTCCCAGTTTCTACACTGGGCATGGATGTTCTGTGGTGTGGAATATCCCTTTAGCCAGTTTGGTCAGCTGTCCTAGCTGTGCTCCCTCCCAGATTTTTGTTCAGCTTCTCACTGTCAGAGCATGAAACACTGAAAAGTCCTTGACTTTGGATAAGCACAGCTTAACAACAACCAAAACATCTGTGTGTTACCAACACAAATCTTGTGTTAAATGCAGTACCACCTACTAAGAAGAAAGTTAAGTGTCCCAGCTGAAACCAGGACAATGTGGGAAATAGGTAGATTGGGCAATAAAGGTAACATCCTTGATAGGGCAGAGGGAATGGGGTTGATAGGGGGGAAGAGAGATGGTCCTTTCATATCAGATTGAAGTTGGACAGAACCAATTAAAGAGAAATCAAAAATTAAAAATTGAGAACAAGGCAATGAGGAAGGATGAATTATTTTGGATAGCTTCTGGACAGGAGTGACATAGACAGAGGGAAATTGTGCTCTGCTGTATGGACAGTGGAGAATGGCCAGATCGTTAGAGTATTGTGAAGGGAACAGCATCAGGATTCAAATCCTGATTGCTCAAAAATTTATTCACTTTCTGGTGGAAGAAGTTTCAAAACTTTTCCAGAAAACTTAGTTCACCCAAGACCTTACTCATGTTATCCAATCTATGTTCTGTTTACAGCTTTATACCTTGTCTTTGACTCCCTCTTTGTCATTGCTGTGCTTGTTGTAAAGGTCCCATGAACAGAGGTGTTGTATAATTCATTTAATAGCTATAGATACCTACACCTGCCAGGCCTACTCCTGCTGGGTGTTAATTTTTGCACTTTACTGCATCAGAGTGCAGGTGTCTTCATTGGAAAATGACTCTTCAGAATGACTGTGAATGTTTAAGAACATTTTCAAGTTGTCAGCCATTTTCTTGAGCCAAAGGCAGTGGCTGATTTCCTAGAATAGCCACTAGTGCAGTGGGAAGAACCAGATGTTTCAGTAATCTCTGAAGCAGAGATTTCCTGGATGCTGTTTTTAACCCCATTTTATAGTCCAGGTCTGAATGTCTTTCCCACACTTTTGCTTGTTTTGGAGAAGTATCTACTCTACTGCACAAAACGTTAAAGCACATTCCCTTCTACTGCGTGGTCCTGACATTGCAATATAAGTAGTTGCTAGCTAAGAATAAAGGGAAAAAATTAAAGTATATGAGACCATGAATTATAGAGACAAGGTATATCAGTATTTATATCAGACATTGTTTTTCTTTTTCTTCTACTTGCTCTATTGCTTGCCTAGTGACTGTTTAGTCATACAGTTAATTTGTATAGAAAGTTTTCCTCTGAAAAACTGGGATCGTACATTTTTGATAAGTATGTTTTCTGTAGGCATGACAGCATGATTAAGTGATTAGCAGAGTTTAAGAGAAGATAACAGAAAAGGAGACAGAGTTACAATAAAAAAAATCACCCTTGATGATTTTGGAAAATAAAAAAGCATTTCAAATATAAATAGCACTGTGTCATGGAAAGAATAGCCTGCAGTTCAGCAGAGTTTAGTGTAAAATACTGACTGAAGGAATACATGGTAGGGAATGACTGCTAAGCACTGGATCTGCAGAATGAGCTCTGGAATCACAGAGGGTCAGCATATGCCACCACATCCCTGCAGAGGTGCCTCATGTGACATGGAAGAAGTAATGTACCTGCTGTACTGAGTTCTGTCAGCCCTATTTTAGGGTATGTGTCCAGCTGCAAAAACATGAGAACCAATTAGAGAAAGTCCAGAGCAGAGGAACAAGCAAAGTCAAAGGTTAAAAAAGTTCACTTACAAGGAAAGATGGATGAAGTTGAAGGGTTTTCCCTGAAGAAGAATGTTGAAATATTTTCAAGCAAGTCTTTGAAGAAGAAGGAAAAAAAGTGTCATCTTGAGTGAGAACAAGACAAAAAATGATCAGATTCTCAAACTGGCTTCTTTCATCACTGGAGATCTTTAACAGTGACTGTTCCTAAAGGAAACATGAAATCTGGAATACAGGTTCAGTTTGCTTTCAGCTTTCTCAGCAGAGTTCATTGGGAAGCAGTAATGTCCATTGTCTTAACCTTTGTCATGGATTTGTAGTCCTCTTATTTCACCCGTCATGTCACTTCATAGCGTATGTTTTGCTAGAGGGAGGTGAGAGCTACACATAAGACACTACAAGTAGGTTTTCTAATTTTTTTTAAAAATCTTCTGTCCCAACCCTGAAGACTCTTTAACATAGATGAGTAGAGAAGGGAAAGAAGTTCATTTACGAAATTCAATTTACGAAATTTAATTTATGAAAGTAAATTAAAAGTTAAGTTTCAAATAATAAATAAAAATAAAAGTTAAGAAATTTTAAAATATTCTCATGTAGCTGAAAGCACAACTTTATCAGGAAAGAATGTGAACATTAAACTCCCAATTTTCTTAGTAAGCAAAAATAGCAATTTGCAGTAGAGAAATGTGGCACAGCATACTTTGCCTACCTTATGAGGTTGTTTTCTGCTCTTGTCAAGTTTGGCTTTCAAAAGGTTTTTCCTTTGGGGACTTTCTGGAAGCAGCAGTGAAGCCTGAAAATTTGCCTTCTGTAATCATCTTTGGAAATTTCAGTGTGAAAAGATGAAATAAATAAAATTTCAGTGTTTTGTTATTCAGCATTTTGTTTGTTTGGTTTTTTTCCCAGAGATGATCACTAGGAAAAGGAAAGAAAAAACCCAAAATTGACACATCAAGCATATAACTTTACGATTGTTGCTCTTGTTGAGGCGGTTAAAGTGCATATTATAACAAAAGTAAAAACTATTTTTCTGGAAGAGTGGTTAGTCTTATTAGAAGTTCTTAACTTACTGGGGAGCAAAGTAGAGTGTGCTGTGCTTTGCTTGTGATGGGAGTTTTCACAGTGCAGTGACAGGAAAAAATATGCAAAAAATGTGTAGTGTCAGCTGTGCAGAATGCTGACTTACTAATGCAGGTTTTCAAGCACAGGCAGGTCTTCTGTTGGAGTAGCATATGTGGGGAAAAAAATTCTCAGTGAAACAGGAGTAAAAAATAAGGGGAAATCTCTTAACTAGTTAAATGTGCTGTCAGACTTGTTTGACTGTGCACAGTAGCCAGGTCAGGAGCACAGGACACTGCAGTCACAGAATAGTTACTCAACATGTTCACTTATGATCTCAGAGACGATGATTTTATATTTAATTTCTGTCACTCAGTAAATCACTTTTTCTTGTGCCAGTATTCTTTGCTAATGGGAGGAGCACTTTAAGCTCCATCAGGCAGGGGAAGCTGCCCATCCACAGACCTGTTCAGTCCTTTGTGAGGTGAGGTCTGACATATTCCAGGTACCTCAGACTTCCTGCAGGTGCAGAGGGTAGGCAGAGTGTGGGAACTGGGAAGTACAGTGATGCCAGATATCATAAATACCAAGTATTTCAGCTGTCTGCAATGCAGTCTTTATCATGAAGTGGCAGCTATAGTTTCCTTCCTTATCCTTCATACTGTCCCTTTTAATATTATTAATTTACAGGACATGCAGCCAGCATTTCAGTGTTTAATACCAGGAACGTATGGATCCTCAGCATCTCAGACAATTACCTCACTGTTGTACAAAAGGTCTTAAAATTAATTCGATTGAGAGACCTGTGTGCTGAAAGTATTTTATATGGTTATTGAAAGATAGATATAAACTTTTTGGATGTTGAAAAGCTTCACTGGTAATTGTTACTCACATTTTATGTGAGCAACAGAGAGGTGGCAGAGGAGAGGGGAGTGAGGCAGGAGAAATAACCATTTTAGGGACTGAAGCTGGAAAGGTGACACCATTTCATCAAACATAAGCACAGCTTTAGTAAAGAGCAGCAATATTAACAGCAAAGCCCAGCAGTTCAAAAAGGTATGGTTAGATACACTATACATTTTATCTTTTTGGTCTTGTTGTTCACTTAAGCATGTGGTACCTGATTTTTTTTATATAAGCCAAATTTGAAAGAGCTATTTCAAGATCCATAAACCTGATGATGTTTTGTATGCACAATGGAAGCAGATGTGTTGCTCTGTATCATTATTGCTTGTAGAATTATTTAAAAATCTTAGTGTTTTGTTGCCACCTTTCCTCTATTTACACCTCTTAGATTTTTGGTTTATGAGCAGCAAAAGCAAACTGTCACTATTTGCTATAAATTGAAGCTTTTAATATCTATGTCTGTTCTACAACATTTGTCAGCTTTGAGTAGTCTGTCAGTAGAAAATAAAAATAGCAGGAAATCTCAGTGATAGTGACACTGAAAATTTATCTGCTTATGCTCAAAAGGTGTAAAATGCAGGTTTCAAGAATAAGCAATTGAAGTTTTCCTTTAAAAAAATTGTATTTGCTGTGGCTAACACTAAACTTTATATACATCACCACCAAAATAAATGACAAAGAATTTGTATGCAGTGTAGTTATCTACACAAAATACTATTAAATCCTTTAAACATAAGAGATAGCCAAATAGATATTATTTGTCAGACTCCACATTGGGTGCATTGTGTGACACAAAGATGAAGTTGTAGAAATGCTCTGAAGAGTAGTTCTACTCAATAACAGAGGTGTTTTATCAGCTTGTAAAACTTGACTGTCATGTCACAGTGTTTTAAAGTGAAAAGATATTTCAAATGTAAACTTTTTCCAGTAGCATTGTTTATTTCATCTGAAAGTGTGCTTGGCAAAATAAGTATGTATAAAAAATGAAATTAAAAGTTTAAATACACTGTCATATTTTGTTGTTCTTATTTTTCAGTGTTGCTGAAGAAAATGCTCATTTGAACATTTTCCTGAGTTTTTATTCTATTTAAGGTTTTCTTTATTGTTCAGTAGTATTTTTATCTCCTTGAGGAAAAAAAAAAACCAAACCAGCTAATACATCAGCTTTAGTGGTTTTATTCATTAGTGAAGCATGCTTAGAGCACAGCTAAGTTCTGTGAAGTTCAAATGTATTATATTGTGGATTACTTGTTACAGAACAGGAATCTTTTGGGACAGCCCTGGCTGCATTTTTACTTATCCTTAACTGAAGTGTTTTGTTTGCAGTGGGACTAGTTCAGTTCTACCATCACAAGTGTGTTATATCTAGTCTGAAACACTGTTTTCCACCTAAAACAGTTTATCCTTCAGATTGACTTTTCTCTCATTTTGTTTGTGAAACATCAAACCAGGTAGTTACAGTTTTAGTCTTAGGAGATATTCTGGCAAATGCTTGTCTCCTGTAGTCTTTCTGTTCAATAGTGAATGGCTAATGTTTTAATTAGGTTCTTCTTTTCTGACTGTCCAAAAGCCAGTAGCTATCATTTTCCTCTGCAGTAAAAAAATCCTCCTTTGAAACTGTGAGGCTCATTTTGCCAGAAGATGAATGTGATTAAAAGAATACTTTCCATTTTAGGAGAGAGTCTACAAAAATTTTATCTGATCAAAAAGTAGTGTTACAAGATTGAATTCCTGTCCCCTGCAGAAGTAATTTTTGTCTGACAGTGCCTTCATTCTGCTGTCAGTGGTTTTCAAGAGTAATACAGGAATGTAAAGATGGAGGGGGGAGACTTACCTAGAGAGGGATAAAATTATTCCTCTGGGAAATGCTTTTTGTTTATTTATTTCACAGCGAAGGCTTGAGTCTGTTCTTAAATGAAAGAGCAACAGACCCTAGATGGGCCCAGCAAGGAGAATGTGACACATAGGACTTGTGTAATTTAGATAAAGGAAAAGAAATTCTTAATTGTGCCTTTTTTCTTTTGGATTTTGTTGAGCAGAAGTTGTAAATAGGTGCACAGTCATGATAAAAGTGATAGTTTTGTCTAGGAGTTCATTGTGCAATTGAAGCCTGTAAAACAATTTTTCTTATTCTGTAACTTTCAAAATATTTATTAGTTTAAGATTATGTATACCTGTAAAAGTATCTAAAAGTTACTTGTGTACTCCACAGCTAAAAAAGTATAACAAAAACTCTTCAGCCTGGAATCATATTGAAAAAAATTTGAAAAATTAGTCTATTGGGTGACAAAACAAAATTTATTATTTTAGATTAGATGTACAGCAAAAATAGTTGAGGAGTTGCAAACTCAGAGCTTATAAGTTTTCAGTGGCATTGCCCGGTTAGGAAGGGAAGGCACTTAAATCGCTTAATTACTATTGGAAAATAATACAATACAATAAAAAATACAAATCTGCAGAAATAGAACTAAACTCTCCACCCTGGGAAGGAAATTATCAGCCATGATGTGTTAGAGTGCTGTTAAATAGTTAGTGACATGATACAGTGAAAGAAGAAACTTTACTAAATGTTTCTCATAATCCAGGCATTTCGAGAGATGATCTGGGACAGAAGAAAGAAGGGAGGTGGCTTGGGTTTTAGCATGTCATTCCTTTCCAGCCTCATTCTACTGCTGTCTGAAGGCAAAATTACTTCTTTCCATATTCCCTTCACCATTGTTCCCACAGAAGAGAAATTGAGCTGCATGGACCAGACAGAAATCTGCTCTGTAGTAGCAGTAGTGGTCCATAACACATGCCATGACCTAACCCAGGCACTACATCTGGCTACACCATTACCCTCCAGATGGCAACTTTTGCCTTTGGAAGGAGCTATATTTCCATCTCCTGGACATTCCTTGGATGCAGCCAAAGTACTTATGTTCAGGGGTAAATGCATAATAGTTAGGTTATTGGACATGGATCCACATAAAGCTCTGTGAGCAGAAAAATTCATTATTCAGTGATACAGGCATGGGAGTTCAAAGAAGGTGATGCAGAAGTCATCCGTGGTTGACAGGAGGGCAGAGTGACACATACCAAAGAGAAATGCACTGAGACTTGGGTGGGCACCTCCTGTTATGCCAGCATCTGTTTGGCGTGGGCAGGGCAGCAGTGACTTGCAGAGGGTCACGTACTTCAGGTGCCTTTAGCAGAAGAGCAGCTGAGGTGGTGTACTGTGCCGGGAGATGTCCCAGAAAAGTAGCGGCTCTGGCTGTGGTGGGTTCAGTGCTGGCCAAACGCCAGTGCACCCACTAGAATATATTTACTCATTTCCTGCTGTGAGGTAGGATTAGGAAGAAGGCAAAGCAGGCTCAAAACTTTAAAAAGGTATAAAGAAAACTTTATTCACAGGACTAAAAGAATAATAAAAATCAGAGTAAAACCTTTAGAACGCTCCTCCCCCCTACAACCTTTTCTTTCCCACTGACACAATGTAGAGAAATAATTGAGTCAGTTTATCACCTCTAGAATGGTCTTTCTTCAGTTCACTTAGGGAGAGGAGTCCCTCTTGTTATTTTATGGAGACCTCTCTACAAGAAAACAGTTCTCTCATTGCTTTTAATTTCCACGAATAGCAGTCGCCTGGGAATCTGCAATCCTGAAGTCTCTCCCATCTTTCACAGCTTTCCCACAGCTGTGTTTATGGGCCATGTCAACTTATGGGGTGCTATTTTAAGGATGAACTGTTCAAGAACAAAGGTTCTCATTATCTCGTGAGATCATCTTCATCTCTGGGAACAGAGGCCTTCTTCTTCCTTTCCTGGGGTCAAAGGATCTTCATCACTCTTCTCTCTCTCTCTCTCTCTCTCTGTTCAAACTTCTCATGGAATTGTTAGCGTACAGGAACACATAATCACGGAATGTTTATATGCAGGTGCTTTTATTGAAGAGCTCTGGGTGTCAGGGGTACAGACCCAAATCTGACTCCGCCATGGGTTCAGGATGAACATGTTTTTATATTCTATCGTTATATAACTTACATATTAATTATTGAACTTACATTGTTCTATTGCATACATTGATTTCATCCAAGCATAGGTTTCTTGTGATCCCCCTCAAACCCTTGAACATAGTTTTCTCATTATTCTTCTTATGATTAAACAATAATTATATTTAATTACTAAACAATCATCACATCTAACAATTACATCATTTATCATATACTGGTTACACAGGTGCAATTTCACATGATCTGGCAAACACAAGGCCTAACATTTCCCAGGGCCTACTTTTAACATTTTCCCAGGGCCTACTAAGCCTAGCTTTCTTTCTAACTCCCCGAATTTTCTATGATTTTAAAATCTTTTACTATCAGAATCACAGCTACTTTAGCATCTGCATGCTTTACTATAGATGCCTTTGCTCATATCTGCAATTTGAATACTTCTTCCCCCCAATAAGTTATGACACTTACTGAAGTGTCATAACACTTCAATGAGTTACAGGGAAAAAAGAGTCTGATGTATCAATTATATCTTCTCCATAGCCTTACAAGAGGATTTCAGCCCAGGACTAGAGGCATCTCCTCAAGCCTCCCATCTGGGACTTGATTACTGACCTTCATGTCTCATGTTGCTCCTCTACGTGTCTTCACTCTGTCCTTTTCTCTCACCCCAGGGAGGATTGAAGGTCTGCAAGTCTTATCTGTGCACTGACAGAGTTAATATCTTGCCTGGGGCCTGCAGATGTTCATGTGATCCCTGCCGGGCAGTGGCCAAAGCAGTTGAGGTGATGGATCTTCAGGCCACAGGGTGTATCAGGATCGGCCTCATGGCCGGTCTCCGGCCCCTGCTGCATTCAATTCCAGCCGCAGGGCCACTCTCTGCACGGGCTGCGGGGCCACCTCCAGGTTTTTTCCTGGCAGCCGTGCTGGAGGAAGGGCCAGGATCTCAGTAGCCAGGCTAGGACTCAGCAGCCGATGGCCTCCTCTCCCCCTGCCCAGCAGCTGCCCAGTGGAGCAGGCCTGGCCCGGGCCACATCCCATTACCTGTTCAGGGCCAGAAGAAAGAGAGCTTTTCCCGGGGTTTGTTCATTTTGAACATGTGTGTTCATAGAGGTGTGTTCAGCAATCTAGTGGTTTAACAAAGTGTCAGTATTCAAAACTAGTCAGTTTTGCTGGGCACAGAGGAAGCTCTCAGCAGCTCCTCTCAGAAAAAAATCACTTCCGTGGGTGGTTCCAGTGCAAAACCAGCACACACTGGCACCTGCTCCCCACCAGTTTGCCATCTTGGAAGAGGTAAAGGAATAGATTCCTCCACAGAGGACAGATGAAAGGCGCCCTGTTTTCCTCTGAGAAGGAGTGTCTTCTGGTACCTGTTGTGTTTCTGTGATTTGAATGCACGCAGTCTGACGTGCCACTCGGGCAAGGTTGCTGACCCATGGTCTACATAGAGTCACTGCTGCACTGGCTGAGATGCTACAATTGATTCAGGGTCAATTCAGCTTTTGGGGCTGGAAGCTGTTTTTAAGACCTCAACTGCTACAACGTTCCCTGCCCTTTCTTCAGTGCTGAGGCTCAGAGCAAGGGTGAGATGCACGGTCACAGAGTCACATCACCTTCCAGCATACCAGCTGAGACCCTGAGACCTACCAGAGCGCATCCTCGTATCCTGGGGCAAAGGTGCTGTACCCCTCCAGTGGAGTCACTTGCCGTTCACTGCGTGGCTGGAGGACACATGCAGACAGCTCCTGCGGGAGCAACTCCTCAGCTGTGACTCCACAGCCCAGTGTACAGATGGTGACTTGTTTGTCAAATCATGCCATTTGTGAACTGTAGACTGCACCTTAGATAGCGTAGGGGATCTTTGTCCATCTCATTTTCACATATGGTCAGCATGCGTATGGTTTAGGCAAGTTTTGAAATACGTAGAACTTAAAAAATATTTTTCTTGTACCCATGAAATATCTCACCTGCCTTTTGACAGAGTTATAGAAGCTTCAAAGCAACCATATAATGATACGAAATAGTTTTCTTTTAATAACATCTAGTGGTCCCAGTTCTTATTTATGTTTCCTAGATTTGTAACTGCAACAACAGTATTTTTAAAAGTCAGATAAAGTGGTCTCATCTATTGGTTATATTTTTTGATGCTTTGGAAGATCTGTTTAGTTTTTATGTTGGAAGCCAGCAGGCTGTTTTAGAACCTGATGAAAAACATTGAGAAGTAATCATAAAGCAAGGCTTTGGGAAATCACAGGAAGCAGAGTTCCTGGTAAATATATTAGATCTGTAGTACGATTTAAGGACAGTACTTTTAAGGAGAATATGTTTTGCAGAAATAACATTTGTCATCAAGTCATTCTTCGCAGGTAAGCACCCTTCCTTTGGTGCATTGCAAGAACTCCTGGGCGTGTAAATAATATCAGGAATGTCCCTGGGAGCAGGGCCTAATGTGGAACAAATGCTTCTGTGGTGCTTCTGCTCCCAGAGAACTCTCTCTTTGTGTTTCATATAGCAGTCCAAGCTGATTGCTCAGATAAATTTAAGAAAGCTTTTCTTGCCATGTTCTGTCACCACATCTTTACACACTTCAAGTTTTTAGCAATTATTTCTTCCTTTCAGTCCAGCTGTTTCCTAGGCATTGCCAGTTGAAATGGCTTTCCTGTGCTCATTGGTTCAGTAGCTTTGGTGAATTGGTTCAGTGACAAATGCCTTTCAAAGTTGTCCCTCAGACCCGCAGAACAGTGCTCTGATGTGACAGGTAATCCCAGTGCCTTTGAAACAGGAACTCTCAATATAACTGCATTTTATTATTCACACTTGGGCGATGGTGATCTTTTTTTTACTTTCTTGACAGTCTGTGTGCAAAAGAATATGTATGTGTGTGTAATTTAATGAATGAGTCTGTTGCCCTTTTCACCTTGCTACTTTCTCCCAATCCTAAAAACAAAAAGGAGAAAGAAACAACCTGTTTCTTAGAAGCAATTTTGATTAATGCATTGCTTCAAAATTCTGGCATTAGGAAATAGAAGAAACCTATTTTGGATAACTGAATTTTTCTGAAAGTCCTGCTTTTAAAAGTGGGTTTATATCTTTGCCTGGGTTAAGTGATACAGCAAATGCTTTTGATATAATATTTGTGTTTCATCTGAAAGCTGTAAATATTTTTTTTCAGATCTGCCTCTGATAACCCTGTGTCTAGGAGAAATGCTCCCTCTGACTGAAGCATATCCATCATTCTTCAGAGTATCCATCATTGCACATTCTGATTCAATAAGAGATTATATCTTATTATCTTTCCAGTGAGTCACCATATTTATGGATTTAACTGGTATTGTCCAGATGTATCATCTTTGATTCAGTGTTTTGGGTACTGTGGGACTTACTCCCCATACACCACATACTGGAGGTTGCTGTTAGGTAGTGCTGAGCCATGCCAGGGACTGCTTTTATCTATGAGTGGTATCAACAGATAACAATTGAGCTTTTGTTAGTGCAGAGTATATGTATTCAGGTTTTTTGAAATAAAATGTTAAGGAAAACTTCTATTTATCTTGTAATGCTGAAAAGTCTAATCTGATTTGGTAGTTAGGGGTTTTTACATAGTTTCTTTTTCACAGAGGACTGCACACATATTTACTGTTGTTTGCTTATTCAGTGTTATGCTGACTCTCAATAAATATTCACTGATTTTATGTGGATATATCAACTCTTTTAAGAATTGAAAGGCATGAGACATATTCTGATTGAAACTTCAAGAAGTCTTAATTATGGTGGATTATTTTACTCTTGATAGGTTTTAGGCTTTTTTTTTTTTAGGTGATGCTTCATATAGCTTTGTATGTTGTTTAGACATCTGTTTTAACTCTCTGTGCATAATTAGTTGAAAATGGGTTTGGTTTTCTGCTTTTTGCAATTACAGTAAATTACCTTCTAACTTTTTTAAACTTCCTTAAAAAACCACTGCAAATGACAATACAGGAAGAATGCAGAACCAGGTGTGTTTTTTTAATGATGACAAATACAGGACAGATTTCACAAGGTTAGAGGTCAGACAAGACATCTTTTCTTATTTGTGCATTTTCAGAAAATAATTTTAGAAAATAATTGAGAAGATACGTTTGCAAATAGAGCAGCCGACATGAGGAACTGTGCTTCTATGGCAGTAGTAGTTGCCAGTAAAGCAGTAGGGAACAGAAGTTAGTTACAGAACTTTAACAGTTTATAGATGTTTAAAAGATGCAACCACTAGTCAGAGTAATATTTTTCTATTGCTTATTACTAGTGGGATATGGACAGTTTTAACCTGCACGCCAAGGAAGACCTTTTTCAAGCAGTATACAAGTAAATTAATTCTTAGATCATGCTTTTTCCTGAAGTACTTGAAACACATTGTTAGCAATTTTTAATAAGGGGGAACTCTTTCATTGCTGAGAGCATGGGCTGGGTTCTGTTTCTAGCTGCTCTGGTGCTTAAAGCATTTTTCTTGGGGCCATCCAATTACAGCAATCTGTTAATGTCTTTGGAGAAGAAAACTGAAATCCATGTCCAGAGAGATGAATGAGATGGACCTGGGGGCAGACAGCTCACCGAATAGGCTTTTGATTAAAAAATTACCTTATTCTTAAGTACTGATTGGGGAATTTCTGAGAAACAGATGAGAATCTGATATAGAAAAATTCTTGCATTTCCTGCCAGAGAAGATTGTTCATGCAGGCTGCACATGGCCTAAATAATCAGCTTTTAGAAAATCATCTTTGCTGGAGTCAATAATTTCAGTGCTTTTTTGAGACACAGTTGCTAGTTTTCCCAACAAATGTTCCTGATAGCTCCTGCATGCAGGTAGCAGCCCAGCAAAGAAGTAAAGTAATTCTCATGGAAGAAAAAATCCTTATTTTCAAGCAGCAAGAGCATGATGCAGATAATTTATTAATTTTTTAGTTTTTCAGTGTTTGGAGTCCCTTCATGTAATGCCTTAGACTTGCCAAATTAAAGGGAGTGAGAGCTTAAGTGATGAAAAGCATCAGACAGAAATTCCCCAAGTTGATTCCAGGAGAATGTTATGGGCACCCAGAGGAGGGGGGGCATGCTTAATGAAGTTACTGGGGTGTTTGGGGAGGGGGCTGGCTCAGCAGGCAGAGGGAGGTGTTATTTTAAAGTTCAGTAAGCAGATGCAGTGCAGAGGAGAACATCTCTCCAAACTCTTAGGCACTCACATGTCACTTAAATGGTAGATGTATTTGCACACCAACATACTTTTGCATACTTCATGAATCCAGTCTCAGAGGAATCTTTCCAGTGCCAAATCCTCTGACCTGGTGTGGCCATCTCTATCCCTTTTTTCTGAATTTTGGTTGGTGAGTTCCTATATTCTGGGCATGTATGACTAATTTTAAAGAGTTGCCTAGTGGCATCAGTGTGTGTTAGTGATGGATCTAATACTCAAGATCACACATGTCCAGTGGGGTCAGAGCTCATTTGATCTGTGTCTTGCAAAGTTGCTGACTCGTCCTGAATAGAGACTGGTAAATCTGAGTTCTCCAGTTTTTATTGTGGTATCCAAGCCACACCATTATGTCCCTTCCTTAAAGCTGGAATTTGTTTTAAACTTTGGAAAACTAGTTTCTTCCATTCTGGTGGGATTTCTTTAGATCCCATCAAGTTACAAATCAGTCATTCCCAGGAAAGAGTGAGAGCAGGTGTGGGGAAAAGTTGTTAGCTATGTGCCATTTCACTTGCAGATCCCTGTGGTGGTCCGGCCATTCAGCTGCTGCTGCTGCTTGGTGTGACTTGTCTGCTGTGTCACCCTTCTGACTCTTCTGACTCTGAAACATACTGGCTGGCTAGCTTGGCAGGTTTCTTTGTACTGCCTTTGTATTCCTGAATAAAATTTTTTGCAAATGTAGTGGCTCCTTCTCCTCTGTCTTGTTGGTTTCCAGTAGGTGTGAGGCTGTGGTGCTTGTTGTCAAGATTTTTAAAGGAGTTTTCAGCCTTCCTGAAAGGCAGTTGGAGTTGGTAGCTTGTGGAGTTAAAGTATTCTCTGTCAAAAGAAATAGTGATTGTCAGAACAGAAAGTGTTCCTTCACAGGGAAATAAAAAGAATATAGAAGTCCTTATTAATACGTATAGCCTGTAAAATATCCGTTACCTTTTTTCAGTTCTTTTCTGCTGTGTAAAGGAAGGACCTTCAGGGTTGTGTTCGTTTGTCTATTGTTGCTCTTGTGTTTAGTTTGTCTATTTTTGCTCTGTCCATCTGAATCTTGTATCCTGTTAATTAAATGTAAACCTCCTTGCAGTCATTTCAGTGGGTTTTAATCTACTCTGCTGGTGTGTTTGTGTACTGTTTGTGTTCCCAGTGTGACTGCAAGGAGGTAACATTTCTGAGTCATTTGTGGGCTTGTTTGCTTATCATGCTAGCTGGTCCACCCACTGAATTTTTTGAGTATAGTAGTGGTCTCAAAGACAAAATCTTTTAACCCTGGAATGTTAGAAAAGGGTAAACGGTATATCTTGTAATCTCTTAACTTCCAAAAGTAAAACAGAGAGATTGTCCACTGACGTAAGAGGTCCATCATGCTGTTCCAGCCTACACCTGGCAAGCCCCATGGTATGTAAAACAGCACACTTACTGCCTGGCTTTTGTCTGTTCTTGAGAGGAAAGTCTGATAGCCAGCATGCCAGAAAGCATTGGAGCTGGCTTTAGCGAGTACGAATAACAGTAAAGATACAACAGCATACGGCTCAGCAGTCCTGTGCAGCTGAAACTCATAGCTCTGCTTCTTCACTGCTTCTGTTGTCTGTGCTGCCTTGGCTGGGAAATCACTTCTTCCCTTTCAGTGCAGACCTGCAGCTAAGGAATGACTCATCCCTTTCTTGCAGTGACATTGACCTCAGCAGTTACTCCTTTTCTGTGTGTGAGCAAATGAGAGGAGAATCAAGTCTGCAATTCTGAAAAGAAGAATTGCTTAAATTCGATCTCATGAATAAGTACTAAATCCTAATTTCATACTATTTCTGGTCTTCAAATGGAGACAGCAATATATTAGGAATTAAATAATAGTTTTGAAGCAGGACTGAAAATTCAGCATCTGCAATTGCTCCGTTATGACCTTATCTGTGTAACTGCCCCCAGTGACGGGTCCCCAGCGAGGAGACCAGGCTTGATGTTGGCTGCTTCTTCCATCCAGCATTCTGGTTTTTTG
>VYZP01022683.1:0-48456 GCA_013400635.1 Hypocryptadius cinnamomeus
GGATCCCTCCCTGACCTGCTGGGAATGCTGTTCCCAGTGCCCCCCAGGAGCCCCCATCCCTGTTTGGCGTTGCTGATCCCGTGGCTGTGGGGATGGATCCTCCTTTTGCTCCTGGTAGCTGAGAGCCAGCAGCAAGAACATTCCTGATGCTCCTCACTCACTGCTGGGTCTGCCTGGCTTGGCACTGCAGGTGACCCTCACTGGGGGCAATGAGAACAGTCCTGCATAAATATTTGAAGTCAGGGCTTACTCATGCATACAGCACTCAATTTGATTTATTTATTTGGTGCAGTGTTAGGAGCAGAGGAGCTGAACACTCGGAAGTGCAGGGGAAGCCCTGACTGCAGACTCCTGGTGTGCATTCAGCACAGGGGTCTCCAGTCAGAGCTGGGCAACTGTGGCAGGAGTTTATTTTTATTTCTTCCCGGGGCCTTCCTTCAGGATGTTCCCTTTTAGCAAAGAATTAAAAGGGTTTTAGTTTGTTAAACATTCCTTTTGTAACCTCTAAAATGTATTTTAAGCAGAAGTCTGCTTTTCTTTTTCTTTCCTGCTGAAATAGCAGGACAAGTCTTTGGTGGGAGGTTGTTGCTCTGCTTTGTGCCTCTTGGGGCTCTGCAGAATTGCTGTTGCTCTCCCTTCCTGGGCTGTGGGAATTCCCATTGGAAGTCATTTAGATGCTGGGGGAGTTTGGGCTGTGTTTCATGTCAGACCTTTGCTGGGCTGCAGAGAAAGTTGTCCTTCTCATTGTTAGATTCCTTCTCCACAGGCAAGGAGATCAGGACTAGCCCCTAATTAGAGCAAGGAGGGTTTGTGTGAGCATCCCACTGGCAGGAGAATCTTCTTCCCTGGGAAAGCAGCCTGCCTCTGGGGCTGCTGCCTGCTGAGGGAGGGTCCAAAACTCTCCCCCTGCCATTTAAGCAGTATATAAAAATACAATAAACTGGTGTTTTCCCCTTTGGGGTTTAGGTCGAGCTTTTGCTATGACAGTGTCACAAACTGGGGAGGAAAAACATGAATAAATAAATAAATATGTAAAGCTCCCAAAACCCCCACTTCCTCTGAGCCCTTCACTGCAGAAGTATTTGACTTTACTGGCTGGTTCTAAGCCTTGCCTTCTGAGCCCCTTTCCAGTCAGATGTACTGCTGAAACCAGCCTGCAGTAACAGGGCAGTTCTGCTGCAGGCTTTGCTGGGTGGGAGAGGGAATCCCTTTTTTCCTCACTGCAAATGGATTGCTCTCAGGTCTCTTCTCCTCCTTCTGGAAGAAGGTTTGCTTCAAAAGGCTTGAGGTATAAATTCTCTGTCTGATATTTGCCTTGAATGGGTAGCACTGCTAAAAAATTAATGGAGTACAATAGCCTGGATGATGATTGTGCCTCTGATGTGAAGGAATTTTATATTCTTCTTTTCTTTTTAATTGCCTGGTGCACTTTCTTCTTAACTATCTGTATATCTATCTCATTTTTCTTTTTTCCTGTGTGTGCAATTCCCTGGGATCCTGGTGATCATTGCTGGGTTAGCAATTCAGCCTGGCATGGTGTGACTGGGGCACCTTTGATGTTTGTGCTGATAACCCCAGGCAGCTCGGGATGCTTCAGCTGGGTAGAAATTGAGCTGAAATAAGAAGTTTATATACTTGAAGACAGTTTCCTGAAGTGAGGGTGACAGTGATTTCCACTCCCAGGGCTGGGGAGGGGGTGCCCAGTCTGGGGAATGCCTTCAGGAGCTCCCCCACTTCTCCCAGCTCATGTGCACGTGTGGATTTGTCCAGGGAGAAATCAGGATGGGGCAGAGGCAGATTTTACTCTGGAGCAGTGTTTTATGTCACTTTGCAGCAGTGTTTATTTCCCCTGGGCAAAACCAAATGGTGAATACCTTGTAGAGATTGCAAAGAAACATTAATTACTGTGGCATATTCTCCTCTTTGGCTCGACTCGTGCCATTTTAAAAGCGTTTTCCATAGCTTGGATTTGTTTGTGTGGGAAGTCAGTTACATAATTAAAGCAAATTCTGTTCTATGATTCTATGTTTTTCAGCTAGATGTTTTCCCTTAAATTAGTACTGTCTGTAGCTGGGTAAAAAGGAGGAGTGTCTTTGTCAAAGTTTTTTTTCTCTTTTGAAGCTTTTTTCATGTACTCTTCCTAATGGGCATTTTCCAATATTATTCTTTGTAGTTGTTTTGTGCTCATTGTCTGCTCTGGTTTGAAAAGGTTCATTAGGAAGCAAAGCCCTTGATGCCCAGCTCAGGAGTGGTATTTATGATGTGTGAGGGGGGTTTGCAGGAGGTGTTTCTGCTGCTTTGGGTCCTGCTGTGGATGGAAGTTGTTCTGATGAGGAAATTGCTGTTTTCCTGCCTGCATGCTCCAGACTTTTTGTGTTGGTGCTACTGGGAAGTGTCTGGGATTTGGGCTGTCAGGACATGGGTGGCTTTTCCTGGAGCAGAGCTTGGCCCAGTGCTGGGGCAGGAATGAGGGTGGCAGGTTCAGACCCTGCAGGGAGCTCGGGGGGCTCCGAGCCCACGGGGCCCACATGCTTGGGATTGTCTGCTGGGAAGTGGAACAGCAAATGTGCACCCAAAACCCAGGAGCTGGGCACGGTGCCCTCTGCTCACACTTCCCAGAGGCTTAGGGGGTGCCAGGGCAGGCGTGGGATGGTGTGGCAGCGTTGGGAGGCTGCAGCCCTGCTAGGTTTGCAGGGTGGGAATGGGAGGTGAACACATGTTTGGCAGGAGTGGGGTCTAATCAAGCCAGGCTTCACAAAGGAGTGTGGGAGCATCTCCTTTCTGGAAATGTCTTTCTCCTGGGTGCCTGGGCCGTGGCTGTAACTCTTGAGGTGTTCAGGAAGAGGTTTTCCTGCAAGTCACAGCAGAGCTGCCTTTGGAGGGGCCCTTGGCTGCCCTCGGTGTGGGAGGGATGTTTCTGTGCAGTGAGAGTTGGGAGGTGCACCTCAGCTCCCTCCTCACCCACCTCTCCTTGTTGTGGGCTGACTTGCTGCTGGCAGCACTGAATCATGGAATCATTTATGTTGGGAAGGACCTCCAGGATCATCAAATCCAACCTGTGCCCGATGGCCACCTTGTCCCCAGCTCTGAGTGCCACCTCCAGGAATTCCTTGGGCACCTCCAGGATGGGCACTCCAAAGCTCCCTGGGCAGTTCCAAGGCCTGAGCACCCTTTCCATGGGGAAATTCCTGCTGCTGTCCAACCTGAGGCCGTTCCCTCTCCTCCTGTCCCTGTTTTCCCCCGGCTGTCCCCTCCTGTCAGGAGTTGTGCAGAGCCACAAGGTCCCCCCTGAGCCTCCTGTTCTCCAGGCTGAGCCCCTTTCCAGCTCCCTCAGCCCCTCCTCCTCAGACTAAGCCCTCTGGACACCACACCACCTTCATTGTCCTTCCCTGGGCTGAATTTGAGCTGGATCTTTACACTTTTCCATTCATTCCAGCTGAAATGCAAGAGTTTTGTGGAGTTCCCCTGTGATCAGTGAGCTTGCTGGAGCCTGGGGGAGCAGACACACAGAGGTGGTCTCCCTTGGCACTGGAGCACCCACTGCACTCGGGGCATCTGCTGAGCTCTTGCACTGGTGTGGAAATGCAGCTTGGGCTGGAACAGCCTGAGCTGGGAGGGAGGATGGAACTGTGGGGATGCACTGCAGGGAACAAGCCCTGGGTTTCCCCTGCCTGTTCCACAGGAGCTGCANCTTTGGCTGCTCAGAACCAGAAAGGTCATGTACACGAACCATTCTTCCTTGCTGAATTTCAACATGGCCATTACCCTTCCTGCAATCTGCCCGCCCTGCTGAGCATGGCAGTGTGTGGGACACGGCTGTTTCCTGGTCCCTTTGAGTAATTGTGTACAGACCATCCTCTCATCATCTCCTCACCCTAAAATCCCTGGGCAATTGGGCAAACCAGGAGCTGGCTATAAGGGGAAAAGATCCCAGCTCCTGGATTCTGCTCCTGAGAGCATCCCTGGGCTGTCAGGGTTGGGGAGGAGCTGTCTTTGAAATGACCACAGAATCACCCCCACCACCAATTCCAATGCTCCTTTGCCACTGAAAGGAGAAGCAAAATTCCTTTTCACGATCTTCCTAGTGAATTAGGGAGCAAACATTGGTGGCTGTGGGTTGTGGCAGCAGGACCCTGCCATGGTGGCGTGGCTGAGCTCAGGGCCGGTGTTGAGCCACAGCTTGCTCATCCCATTCCCTCCCCAGCCCCTCGAGTGAGCTCTGCCTCGTGTTCAGTGCAGGGCCATCTGTTTTCCTGTGTGTTCCCTCTTCCCTGGCAGCCTGATCCCGGTGGAAAGGTGAGGCTGCACACACGGAGCAGCTCCTTTGTTCTCAGCTTGTTTGCCAGCAGAGGAGCCAAGTGACAAAAGGAATGCTGGGGTTTTGCTGTCCTAAAATGTGCTCCTAATGCAAAGTCCTGGGGACTGTTGACAGCTGAGCTGAGGGGCACCTGAGTTTTGGGGTTAGTTTGGAACCTAAGACATAAAGGTCTCTTGCAACTGGGCCTGAGCAGCCTTTTAAAGATGCTGAAATCTGTATTTTGAGCTAACACAGATTTCACTGTGTGGCTCCTCAATGTGCCTGCCAGAGAGCCCCCATCCCCCATGTCCTCCTGATCCGTGCAGAGCTGTTGCTGCCATCCAGGTTTTCAGTGCTATCTCCTTCTGCACTGTAAATGGTAATTTGATTTCCACATTTGCAGACCTTAATTAATTATGAATAAAATCATTTGTATGAATTTTAGAGCTGAAGGGTGGTGGATTAATGGCTCTTTGGGAACAGGAGGCCTCTTCAGCAGAAGGGGTTCAGCACAGGAGTGGCTGTGCCAGCGCTGCCCCTTTATCCCGTGTGCATCCCTGAGACAAAAGGACTTCTGCTGTCTGTCCCCCGGTGTTTGTCTGTGTGCAGACACACTGCACTGCCCTGCTCTCCCCTCTCATCCTCCTGAGGCTGGGGTTTTGCACGCCAGGCACTCCCCAGCCCAAAAGGGGTTTGTTTTCTTTTCCTGGAGGCTTTGCTCCGGAGCGAGCAGCGAGCACTGGCGCTCCAGCAGTTTGGCTTGGCAGGGTTTCCTGCTCTGGGCTGTCTCCAGCCCTTCCTCTGCAGCACTGGGGCAGGCACAGCAATGCCAGCAGCCTCCCCAGAGCCCTGCTTCTGTGCTGCCTCCTGTGCTGGGCTTTGTCTCGGGTTCCAGATCCCCTGGGCTGGGGACGGGTCGGGGTCGCGCAAAGCCTGTCTGGAGGGCAGACTGCCATCGGCAGCTCCCGGATTTTTTTTGATTTTTAACTTCCCCGGGTCAGCTGGAGGTGATGGGATCGTGTTGCCTGCAGTGACTGACAGGGCACTGACAGTTTTGTGCTGCACAACTCCTGGTTTTATTCCCACCCTAAACCCACCCGGCCCCGGGAGCAGCAGCAGAACTGAGCGGGGCTAAGGTTTCCATTCCAGGCCCTCTGGTTTTGGGTGACTTCTTCCTGCTTAATCATTTATTTTCCAAGCTAATAATTTCGTGGCAGCCTCTTGATCCTTATACTTCTCTGCATTTTGTTTGTTTGTTGTCCCTGGCTATCATCCTACTGTCCAGATCTTTCTCCCTGTGTTTACAAAATTGTGCTTGGTACTCGTAAAACATTGGTGCTGTAGCCTGGGCTCATCTTTGGTGAGAAGATGATTTGTGACTGGAAAAGAGAGGCACAAGCTGGAAGCCTTTGCAGTCTGGGTGATGTACCCCAGTACTTTATGGAATCAGAGAATCACAGAGTGGTTTGGGATGGAAAGGGATCTTAAAGATCATGTGGTTCCACCCTGCTGCCTTGGGCAGGAGCAGCTTCCACTAGCCCAGGTTGCTCCAAGCCCTGTCCAGCCTGGCCTTGGACATGTTAGGTTGTGCTTAAGTTTTCTTGAAGGTTTAAAGAAAGAAAAAGCCCCAACCCCTCCAAAAAGCATGTTTGCATCGATGTACTGAACTGACGACAGTCCATGCAAACAAGAACGTGTTCAGCCACTGGAGTTCCCCCTCTGGCACATGGCCACAGCCTCTGCTGCAGTGCTCAGCTGCTTGGGAACCTGATCCCAAAGGGCTGATTTACACTGGTTACACCAGTGGCTCCAGCTGTGCCCAGAGCCCACACCACCAGCTTATAGTTAAAGGAAGAAAAGGCAGAAAAAGCAGAACCTTGATATTTTCCTGTTCCTTGTCAATCCTGAATTTTTGTTCAGTTCTCCCTTTACAGTTCATGTGGTTGCTCAGTCTTGCTTCTGTGTGAATGTGTGCATTTTAGCTGCTGGTTTCTACAGGATAGAAATGAGTGGGTTTTTTATTTTCTGTAGGTAATCGTGTCACACCACAGTGGCTGTGCATGAGAGGGTGATACAGGAGTGGAGCAGCAGGAGGAGATTGCCCTGAGATTATATAATACAGCAAGTGTTGTCCTTGCTTAGAATGTTCCCAAAGAGAGGGAAAACCAGAGGTAGATGGCCCAGGGAGGACTGTGGATGTTGCACTCTTAGTTTGCCAGAAGGGTAAAAGTCCTCCTGGAGTTCTGAGGTCCCTTCAAAGGGAAGGGACCAAAAAAAAATGCAAAGGATTCTGGTGGGCACGAGAGCTCCAGGCTGTTGAAGGGAGCAGCAGAAGGAATTTGGGCACAGCTGGGAGCTGGCAGGGCATGGGAGGGCTGAGGGGTGACAGGGATGTAGAAACATGGGCTGGACAATTTCTAACCTCACCAGATTAATTCTGCCTGATTATTTTTAATCATTGGTCTCTGGGAGCCCCTGCCCTCCTGTCAGGGAGGGAAATTGCATTGCCATTGGGAGCCTGGGAGGTGTGTGAACCTCAGGGCTGCTCTCAGGGGCTCTCAGGGGTGCCAGGGTGTCATTGCTGAGTGGTTTTTGCACCCTGGGTAGAGGTGTGGGTGAGCCTCCCTCGCTTCAGACAAGATCCGTCCCCATTAGTCTCAATCCTCACTCTGTTGACTTTTGGCCATTTCTTAACCAGCTTTAAGAAGTATCTGGAGCAAAAAGGGGTCGCCTAGCAACGAGGGCAGCCGGAGAATGGGTCAGTGATTAACAATTCTGTCTAATGAAGGTTAAAAATGCAGGGCAGCCTGCGCTGTCCCGCTCTGGCCGGAATGCCTCAGCGCTCCCGCCTGGGCTTGGTGCTGCTGGGAAGGAAATTTATACCAGCTGCAGCTCTGACCTCGTGAACACAACGATTCAAGAGCTGAAACCAGACTGAAGTCTCTTTTCCTTACTGATATCTTACCAAAAAAAGCGTTAAATGACCTTTGGATGAGTAACACAGGCATGGTCTGTGTTTGACATGTGTTTTTTCCCCAAGGCTCCGGGCCTTCCCCTGGCCGTGTGACTTTGCAAACAAACAGAAATAGATCTGCACAGGAGTGTGGAAAATGTATGGAGAATATGGAGTCTGGCTGCAGAGCAGCAATGGGGAAGGACACTGGGTTTCTGGTTGTGGTCACCTGTGTGAGTGTTGGTGCAGCGTTCCTCCAAGCAAGCGAATGACAAATGCCACGGAAGCTTGATGAATGTATTTTTCTGAGTCTTATTTGGCAAAGTGATTCTTTTCCTGAGCCCCTGGTGATGCTTTGATTTCTGGATGAGGAGGTCCCTGGCAGCTTTTTCTCCTTGCACAGAGTAGAAAAGGAGGTGACTGGGCTGTGATTTCATTTACCCCCATAAATGTCCCAGCGCTCCCCATTGCTGCAGGAGCATCCAGTGAGAATATCAATCACTAGAGCAGCCCTGCATCTGTTGGATGTGATACCAGGGTTGTTTTGCCAAGTCATTTACTTGCATTGTCTAATCAATTCCTCAAGTCTCTTGCCTATTTGCCTCTTTGTTTAATTAACCCCTCTTTCCAGCCCTGTCCCCCCAGTCACCATCCTGATCTCAGAGGTGAGGATCAGCTGACAGTGCAGTCACGGGAAGCAGTGTGTTCCAGCAGCCCTGGCTGAAGGTGGTTTGTATTCCTGAGGACTCATCTTCCATCACTGTCTGAAGCTGACAATGTCAGCTCTCTTCCTTCACTCCCCTGACCATTTTTCCCCCTCCTCTGCTCCCACTGAATAGACTTATTCCCTGCCAACTGAAATAATGCATATTTTAAAGATGCCTTTCACACTGATATTACTCATCACCTTCCTCACCTCCCACCACTGGTCCTGGAGAAAAATCATCTTAATGCCCCTTTCCACAGGAGTCAGATGATGTCTTAATGAATGCTTTCCTTGCTTGGGTTTGGTCATTAAACACACTCTGCCACTGTTGGCTCTTTATGGCTTCAGCCTAAGTGGTAAAATCCATATGTGAGACTTTGCAGAGGCTTTTAGGTGTCATTAGGGATCATTAATATGCAGAGCAATGCCAGGCAGGAGAGGCTGCTGGGGTAGGCAGTATCCATCATCTGCTGCAGGATGACTTTAGGTCAGCAGAAATGGCGTGCAGGGGCTGGATTTGGGCAAGGATTCCTCATTGGTGTACCAGGAGGGGGTGGGGAGGGAAAAGGCACCCCTGGGCAGCTTGGGGTTCCTTCCATCCTCGTTCTGCAGTGTTGGTCTGCAGCATCTGTTGGGTCCTGTAGCTCTTGCAGTCACTCCAATGACTCCTCACCACAGAGAGGCTCTGCCCAAACTTGATAGCTTGGACTGCATTTGGATAAATTGAATTAATACCCAGTTTCAGGCTATCTGCTGCCTGCTTCCACAGGCCAAAGGGGTTTTTTTCCTTCCTCCTGCCTTCTTCATTAGCATCTTCATTCCTGCCTTCCGAGCCTTTCCCTGCTTTGCTCATTTATTTGCCATCAGGGATGGATTTCTACCCCCACCACCCAGGCAGGTGCTTGCAGGGGGAGCCCTGGCACCTTTGTGGTGACACTTGAGTGGCTTTGGTGACTTTGTGGGTGCAGCAGGGGCTGCCTGGGGGTGCCTGTGATGGGTGGTCTCCTATTTACCTGTGGCTGCAGGATGTTTTCCTGGGATCCAGGGAGAGCTTTCTGCCTTGCTTTCCCTGCTCTGCACGGCCTGGGAGTATCAGGGGTGTTTGCTATGGTTTGTCCTGGCTCAGCAAGGAAGGGAGACCAGTTGAGCAAGGATTTATGTATCTCCTCTTTATTTAAAGAGTGTTTTTGCACCTTGGGAAGTTCAAAAGATGGTTCTCTCCGTGCTGGTTTCTGATACTGGCCAGGCTGGAAATGTGAGTGGGTATGTTAATGCTGCTCCTGGCCCTCGTGGCACTCACTCCTGAAAAACAGAAAGGGTTTTAATGTGCTTGGCCTGGGAGCTTTGATTTGAGATGAATATTGTCAGCCACATGAAGTAGATGATAAATTACACTGGAAAATGTGGTTTGGTTTCCAGCAGCAGCGCTGGGGTCGTGCCACAGCCGCAGGAAAAGCAGAGCCACTTGAAATGCAGGTGTGTGCCCTCCTGGCTCCTGCCCTGCTGTGCTGCTCTGCTGGGCCACCTGGGCTGCCTGGAGGTGTCCCTGCCCGGGCAGGGCTGGAACTGGCTGGGCTGGAAGGTCTCTGTGATTGCATCCTGTGATTCCATGGTGCTCCCGGGGCTGCTTTGGGTTCCAGGTGAAGCTGGCTGCCCCTGCAGTGACTCCTGCTCCTCAGGGGCACCAGCACAGAGGGGGCAGGAGCTGCCACGTTATCCCATGGGGCCTTTCCCAGGTGGAATCACAGAATCACTGAGGCTGGAAAAGACCTCTGGGGCCATCCAGTCCAAGCTGTGCCCCATGCCCACCTTGTCCCCATCCCAGAGCACTGAGTGCCATGTCCCAGCCTTCCTTGGACACCTCCAGGAATGGGGACTCCAAACCTCCCTGGGCAGCTCCTTCCACTGTTTAAAACCCTTTTCCATGAGGAAATTCCTGCTGATGTCCAGCCTGGCCCAGCCTGAGGCTGTTCCCTCTCCTCCTGTCCCTGTTCCCCCCTGGCTGTCCCTTCCTGTCAGGAGTTGTGCAGAGCCACAAGGTCCCCCCTGAGCCTCCTTTTCCCCAGGCTGAGCCCCTTCCCAGCTTCCTCAGCCTCTCCTGGGGCTCCAGCCCCTTCCCAGCTCCTGGACACATTCCAGCCCCTCCAGGTCTCTCCTGGAGTGAGAAGCCCAGGGCTGGGCACAGCCCTGGAGGTGCCCCAGCAGTGCCAGCCCAGGGGCAGGGCTGCTGCTCCCCACTCTGCCATGGGGCTCCCAGGCACCCACACACAACCCCTGGGACTGGAATTCCGGATTCAGCTGTGCACTGTGGGGGTGAAAGCCCTGCCTCAGGCAGAGGGATGGCTGCAGGACCCTGGCTGCTCCCCTGGGCTCCTGCTTTTGGGATTTTTTTTCCCCAAAAGATGGGGGAAAAAAAGTTGCTGGTTGCTTTATATGCTCATTAAAAGCAATGGCAGTTTGTGGGTAAAAGGAAGATAGCAAATGTAACCCAGTGTAAGATGTAATGTGTTTGTAGATAAAAACCAACCTGACACGTTTCTGTGCTGGAGATTTACAATCTAATCATTCCTTCACTTGCTCAGCAGGGACTGCAGCAGCATGTAGTTATTTACATATAGGGAACATTAAACAGCCACCTCTTTAAACCATATGTGAACATAAAATCCCACAACCACTGCTGAGTAATGGATATCTGTGAAAGACAGGAAGGAGAAGAAAGCAGAAAGGAGCAGAGTGAAAAGGTGTCACTGCCAGGAGCAGCTGTGCCAGGGCTGTATCCTGTCCCTGTGCATCCTGAATGAGCCCTGTGCCCAGTGAACACGTGCAGCAGGTTTGCTCCGTGCTCCTCTCCAGCTGTGCTCAGCTGCTGGGGGCTCTGTGTCCCTGGGAGGAGCTGGAGGTGCCACCCCAGCATCCCTCTGGAGTTGTCAGTATTGTATTTGCATTGCCTCCAGATGAAGGCAGGAATGATGAATCTGACTCCATGTTCTCAAATAAGTCCCATAAAATAATTTATTATTTTATGATACTAAATGATCATATTAAAGAATATATTAAAGAATATTTAAATGTGTTATTTAAAATATAAATTAATTATCATATTAAAGATTATATTAAAGAATACTATACTAAACTATACTAAAGAATACAGGAAGGACACTTACAGAAGGCTAAAAAGATAATAATAAAAAACTCATGACTCTTTCCAGAGTCCCTACACAACTTAACACTAGTTGGCCAATAAGTCAAAATAATTCACAGCAAGAACCCAATGAAATAACCACCTGTAAGTGAGCAATTTCCAACCACATTTGAAAGCAGCAAAACACAAGAAAAGCAAATGAGATAAAATTGTTTTCTTTTTTCTCTGAAGCTTCTCAGCTTCCCAGGAGAAAAATCCTGGGCCAAACAATTTTTCCAAAAATATAAATACCACATGTCAGCACTCCTTTGGGGCCGTTGTGATCCCTCAGAAATGGTGAAACCCAGTTTGCACCTTCCCCTCAGGTGGCTTTTGCCGTGTCCTTGCTGGCTCTGGCAGGGATCAGGATGAATTTGTGCAGGTGCTGGGGCTCACCCCTGTGATGGTGGTGTCTGGCACAGCCACCCTGGCTTTGCCATGGCTCCTCTGGACACCTGGCACTCCCGTGGCTCCTGCCAGGCTGCTGCCACTCCGGGCTCTGAGCTGTGGATCTCTGACTCTGCAGGTTTGCAAAGGGATTGGGGGATGTTAGTGGCTTTCCCTTCCTTTTTCCCAGGAGAAAAATGTGTGGAAAAGGCAGGCCCTGGAGAAATTGCTGCTGTCTGTGTCATAGGAGCCCTAAAATAGCAATTTTAATGGGATATTGTTGTGATATTTTAATGTGGTAGTGTTGTTAAAATATCACATTTTAATGTGATATCTGTTGGTGGCTTAGTTTCTTGAAGTGGACTCTCTTGTTCTTTCCCATTTCTTTTGCTGATCATGAGCAGGAGCTTGGGGAGAATTCCCCAGCCCAGGGGAGGCATCCCCAGGTGGGTGCAGCTGCACCTGCAGGAGCCACGCTCACCCAGGGCAGGTTTGGTGGTGGTGTCAGCGTGCAGGGGAGGGACAGAGCAGTCAGGGGTGCCTCAGACATGGATTTATCCCTTCCCCATGGATCTCCTTCCTGCTGCTGATGGTGAGCCTGAGAAGAGCAACTTCTGGGGGGATTTAGGGTGAAAGGAGGATATCCCTTTCTGTGATGCAGGGGGATAAGACAGTGAGTTTCTGTCACAGAAATAAAACTGTTTCCTGCCTGTAAAACATCCTTTTGGTGGCATTTTGACAAAATACTGATCATTGTGTCTCTCATCTTTTAACCCTCTGCATTCCTGGGGCCTGAAAGGAGCATGATAAAAAAAATGTGGAAAGGGGGAGCCTTAAGCAATGTTTAGTTCTTAAATCCACACCATTTTAAATAGTATTTTAGAAATCTCTACTGTATTTTTAATTAGTTTGTCAGAGTATAATTACCATGAATGAGGTAAGAAACTCATTTAAACACTGCAACTGTAGTGGAGAATCCAATTTTCAGGAATCAGTGGAAGTTGTAATTGGAGTCATTAAGTGCCGACTTCGGTAATTAAGAGTCGGGCTTTGACATTTCGGGCTCTGTTGCTAATTGTCCATGGAGAGGCCACAAAAATGTTGTGTTTGCTGAGCATTTGGGGGCTCCCTGGGCCACACTCACACAGGGCTTGGGAGCCCAGCAGAGCCTTCACTGGGTCTCCTCTCCATTTGTGTCACAGGATCAGAGAAGAGGATCCCTTTGGGTGATACTCAGGAGAAGGAGTTTTCTGAGCAAGGTGCCCAGCTCCTCAGCCTGTCAGGCTCTCAAACCTGGGCCTTGGAGTGTAAATCCATCTTGATAAAACATCTAGATCTCCCTGCGGAGTGGAAGTGCTGGTAGAGTTATTCAGGAGAGACAGCAGTGCTGGAAGTGCATCCCTGTCACTCCTTGTTTGCAGAATTATCTCTGGGAAGTCAGGATGTTCTGCATTTTTAACTCCTGCAGTTCAGGCAAGATGCTTTTGTCATAATAATGGAGAAGCCATGAAAGCCCTGACATGCTGATGGTTATCATCAGCTACAGCCAGCCTTATGTTTACTTTCCTGGTAAGAATTCTAATTTTCCAGAGCAATGCCATTTATAAGGCTTTTGTCTTGAATTTTGTTGTTTTCCCAGCTCCCAGATGATGCTGCCTGGGCTTCCAGCATGGCAGCTGAGGTGATGGTTTTGTGCTTTTGAGCTTTCACACCCACAAACAAATCCATTGGTGGCTGCAATCTCCTGCTCTGGGTTTGAGACTGACATGACCTCCTGTCTCAGCAGAAGCCAGAGTCCAGCCAGAAAGTTTCCTAAACCATGTTTTTAGCACTTTGGCCATGCTCATTTCTTAGGCATGTGGAAACCACTTGTTTTACCCAGAAATCCCCTTCTTGCCATGGTGGGGTTTTTCCCAAATTGTGCTTCCCTTCTCTTGACCTCTAAAGCTGAGTGGGTGCTTTCTCCTGGACTTGCTCATGTTTATGTTTGATGTGAGCCATCCGTGGGGTGGATGTTCTTTGGAGTTGGACAGCTGGTGGGATGGACAGAAAGGAACAGGCACCCTGAGGGAGGGCTCCAGGAGCAGCCTCAGGCACCCAGCAGTGCTCAGAAGGAATGACCACAGAATCATGGAATATCTGGAGCTGGGAGGGACTCATGGGGATCATCCAGTCCCTCCCCACGTCCCATTGTGGTTTCTGGATGCTGCCCTGCTCAGAATACCTGGCAGTGGCTGAATGCTGTGTGACAGAAGGCAGGGAAGCAGCTGGAGCCAGCATTCCCAGCTTTCCTGAGCAGGCTGGTTAGGAAGGGCTGTCTGCTCGTGCCTGGGCTCCCTGCAGCTTTGGGCAGCTCCTGTGCTTGGGGCTCCAGGCTGGGCTCTCCCTGGCTCCCAGCTGGGCTCCTGCTGGAGCTGCAGGTCGGGCAGTAAGGAGGATACGCTCTGCTTTAGGCTTTTTTCCCGTTCCTTGTCCCTTCCTTGTCCTTTCCTTTGGGTTTATGTCTCCAGACAGCCTAATTGGATTAGTGGGTCACTCTGCTCACCGCAGGCTCTGCAGGACTGGGTTTTTCCTGGGGGCTCTGCAGCTGATGAGGGCTGGCAGCCTGCTGAGCCTCCCCTGGGGATCCCCTCCAGACCCTTCAGTGGTGGGTGCATTCCCCATTTCATCCGGCTCTAGCTGGAGGAGGGACAATTCCAAACAATTCCCATGGCGAGCTGTCCTTCCCAGCCGGGCTCCGTCTGCTCCCCGTGCAGGAGGATGCTCCTGTGGCCCACAGAAACTGCTCTCCTCACCCTTCTGCCACCCTGCAGGAGCCCTGAAAGCTGAATCTGTTGGCAGTGGGGCTGCCCCGAGGGGAAGCTCAGCCCCTCTGCTTTGCAGGGGTCTCTGCAGGCAGCGCTGTCCAGCTCCGTCCCTCTGGAGCTGCTGTGCTCACCTAGGAGCTCTTAGACCTCTGGAAAACAAGAGATCTTGCCAAGGTGGGTGCAAATGACATGTCAGACCATCACTCCATCCTTCTGGTTTAGTTTTTTCTTTCTTCAGTGACTGAGGTGTTTTCAAGAAAAAAAAAATTAAGGCTTTGCTGCTTCTGGGCCAAAACTCCTGTGCTCTCCTTCCTCTTAGGTTTTTATGGTTTAAATGTGTGGGTGTCTGTTGTGGCATCATGTGTGTCCCACCACACGTCCCCCCCTTTTCTCTGCCTCTTTAGTCATGAGGATTCAAGTCTCACATGCTTAAAATTTGTCACATGGAACCAGTAGCAGTTAAAAAACCCAACCCACTAAAAAAAACCTCCAGGTGTGAAGCAGAGCTCATGGTTTGGGTGCCTGGAGCTTGGTCACACCATATTTCCAAGGAGGGGCTTTCTCCATTGTGTCCCTGAGCCCTGGGCCAGTGCTGGGCTTACCCTTCCATAGAGGATTTGGGATTTTCCCGTGGCTGGCACTGCCCTGTGCCCATTCAGGTGTGTATCCTTGGGTCTGCTCGTGTGCTTTGGTGGGGCAGAGGTGTCTCCTGGCAGTCTGGCCCTGTAAAGGCTGCTGGTCCCTCCTGTGGCACCAGGACTGTGCAGGAGCATGGTGGGAGCGGTGCTGGAGGTGCTGCATAACCCTGACCCTTCTGTTTTGGGGGGAAGAAGAGGTGCAAGGAGGATGGATGGCATTGCCCATCCGAGCCCTGTGACCCCAGGGCTCTCTGGGGCTCTGGAGAATGGCACTGCAGCACTTCAGTGTCTGACTGGGGTCAGTAAATTCCTGCCTCATTTTGGTGGGTGTAAGATGGTTTCTGCTGTGGGAGAATAAACACACAGATCACAGAATGCTTTGGGTGGGAAGGAGCCTTAAAACCCATCCAGTGCCACCACTGCCATGGTAGGGACACCTTCCACTGTCCCAGGCTGCTCCAAGCCCCATCCAGCCCGGCCTTGGACACGGCCAGGGATCCAGGGGCAGCCACAGCTGCTCTGGGCACCCTGTGCCAGGGCCTGCCCACCCTCCCAGGGAACAATTCCTTCCCAATATCCCATCCAGCCCTGCCCTCTGGCAGTGGGAAGCCATTCCCCCTTCTCCTGTCACCCTTTTAAACAGTCTCTCTCCATCTTTCCCTCAGCTCCTTCAGATCCTGAAGGGCTGCAGTTAGGTCACCCCAAAGCCTTCTCTTCTGCAGGCTGAACAATCCCAATTTTCCCAGACTTGTAAAGGATGTAGGAAAAAAAAAAAAGGAGGAATTTTCCCTTGAACAATGCCTTGTTGCACAGAAGCAGAGTTTCTTGCCCTCTGGCATCCTGAGTCCAGAGGTCAGGATTTGGGGAGGGGGGATTGGTGCAGGCTGACCCCCTGGTGTGACCCGTGGAGCACAGTGCCAGCAAGCAGGGCTGTTCCTGATTGAAGTGCTCCAGGGAGTGGGGGATGAGGAGGATACTGAGCACATTTCCTTCCTTGGCTTTTTGGGAGACCCTTGAGGGAGCAGCTGGGATGAGTCAGGGCACAGGGGAGCTGCAGAAAGCACTCGGTGAGCTTGTCTGTGTGGGGCTGTGCCGTGAGAGCCAGGCTTTGCCCCAAGAAACAGCAATAAAAGCCAACTAGCCCAAGAGCCAGATGGATTTAGAAGCTGTGCAGCTCGGGGAGGAGGGCTGGAAACAGGAGTGCAGCAGCTCAGGCTGAACCTTTCCATCCCACCCCATCAAACCCAGCGCTCCTCCAGAGGCACACAGCATCCCAGAGGGGTGACCCAGGGCTCTGGGCAGCCCCCAGGCACTGGGCTTGTCACTGCCACACGTGCAGGGCTCCAGGGCTGGCCTTTGGCCACGCTGTCCCCCCCTGTCTCGAGTGGCAGTGGCAGGCTGTGTCCCTTGTGCAGCGTGGGGCAGCTGGTGCCACTTGCCTGTGCTGCCTGGCTGCTGAAGGGTTAATGCAGTAATTCCTGGTGAGCCAGAACACAAAGGAATCAGGCCTGTTCGTGTCCAGCCTGGTTCCTCTGCTTCCCCCTCTCCAGCATGGAGCTGCCCAGTGGAAGCTGCTAGCAGAATTCCTCTTTCCCAGGCTGCCACAGGCAGCTGTTTCCACGGTTTTTGTTTCTGTAGATCTGAGGCAGATTAAAGCACCTTTAAATCAGAGGCTGCTCAGGGGATGGGGTGAGTCTGTGTCTATCTCACCCAAAATAGCTCAGACCTCCTGGTCCTTTCCATCCTCCTTCCCTGACTGGGAATTCTATGTCCTCCCCAGGAGCTTCCTGGTGCCCCAGGAGATTTCTGAGCATCCTAGTCATGCTGCAGGCACCTTCCTTCCCAGCATTTATTACCCTGTGTTTCCTCTAATGGCAAGTGGAGGAGGGAGCCACAGAATCATCCAGGTTGGAAGAGACCTTCAAGGATCTCTGTCAGGAAGGCTGGGTCTCCTGACTGTGGGGGATTTCAGCATTGTCTCTTTAGTCCTTTCTATACAAGGCTGTTGTCCTATGACCAGATTCTCTCCTGAAGTTATTTTAAAAAAGCCCTAAGTTGTGATAAGTGGGTATGTTCCTGTACAAGTATCACATGGACACACACACACACACATATATATATAGACAGTAATTTTTAATGGCATCTTAGCAGCTTAGGAAGCAATTAGTTTACTTTTGTGCCAATGTTTTTGCCAGTGTGGAGTGGGAGTTCTTGCTGACATGTGCTGGAGTCCTTCTCTTGCCCTTCAGCTGATGATGGTTTAAATAAAAACTTTCTTTAGGAGTGTGTCAGAGGAGTTCTGTTTTGAAAAGCTGTTTGCTTTCTTAAATCCATGTGCACATATGTTTTTCTCTTTATGGTCTTAGGTTTCAGTGGTGTTTAAACCCCATTTTTCAAAACTGAGTTATTTAGAAGCCTAAGTGAGATTATTGTACGAGTCTCTTCAGTGTTTGTGGGGAAAAAAGGGAATAGAGTTTATACCCCCCCCAACTTTGTCCTCTCTTGCCACCTTTGCCCTGTTAACTTTCTAAAGATGTTTTTTGAGCTGAAAGCTCAAAATAAGAGATAGAAACTAATGGAAAACTGTCACGGTCTTTTGTAAACTCCGTAAGACTATCCAGATGTGTAAGAGGCTGGCGTAAACCAAGGCTGCAGTAATTTTGAAAATGAGAAGCTGTCCATGCCTGCAGCTCCTAGAAACCCGATCCATCACTTATTTGTGGGGCTTTGAGCATCTGGAGCAATTTCCTAATTTTGCAGGAGGCTTGGTGTGCAGCTGAGGGCTGAGTGCTTCCTCCCTGTCTGCCTTGCTGAGTCCCTGGGTGCAGCAGCAGGAGCAGCAGCCCAGGGGAGCTGTGTGAGCCCAGCTCAGCTCCAGGGCTGGCTGGGATGAGTTCACCCTGCCTGGGGGCAGCAGGAGCCTTTGGAAATGTCTGCCAGGCTGCTCTGGGCTCTGCTGGCTCAGTGCAGCCAGGCTGGTTCCACGTAGGAGTTCAGCTGAGCCCTGATGGGAGCCATGACCATGTTTTTCTCCCCAGGCTGGCATTTTGTTTGGTTTCTCACGTTCCCCTGCTTAGTCATCCCTCCTCTGAATCGCTTCCCCCTCTCCCGACTGGCACACGAGACCCTGCCTGGAGGATGGTGCTCGTCTCTGGGAGCTTGTCCTAGCAACCAGAGAAATCTCCAAAAATAGCTGCTCCTGGGGTGGCAGAGCCTCTCTGGAGCTCAGCACCTGGCTCTGGGGCTCCCAGGGGCCACAGGAGTGGCTCTGGGGCTGGCATGGGACAGAGGTGACCAGGAATGGCCTCTGTGCAGGAGAGGGAAATGCCTTTGCATCCCGGCTGTTCCTCACCTGTATCCACGTGTGTGAGAGTGTTTGTGCCTGTCACCTGAGCTGTCACCTGCCTGGGCACAGTGTGGTGTGCTGGAATTCCTGCTGGATTCCTGCTGGTGGCCCTGCAGCAGGGCAGCCACTCCAGGAGGGCTCTCCTTGCTGAGAGAATGCTGCTGTTTGTTTTTGTGATTGGCAGCACGGGAAATATTTTAAGGTTCTTTTGGAGTGTGGCTGTTTTTCCCTGTCTCTCCAGTCTAAGAAGATTCCTGTGTTTGGGGTGTCACTGCATTTCCATGGCACTGGGAGATTTAGAGAGAATTGTTCAGTGGTCATCTGTTGTATTGCACTAAATAGTTATTTGGTTGTTTGCACCCGTCATCTTCTGCTGAAGCAAAGCTTTTTTTGCAAAGATTCTTTCCATTGCTTTTGGAGGGTGTTCTGCAGCCTGGTGTGTTGTTCCATTCCTGATTATCAGCTTCATTTTCCTCCAGATCCTTTCCTCTAGCCATCTCCATTTTTGTGCTATATTTAAAACTATCCCAGGTAGCTCATCTATATTTTTAAAAAAATGTTTCTCTAAATGTTTTTTTGCTCTTGGTGCAAACTCACAATGAGGAATTTTAGATAACTTGATTTCACTCCTACGTTTTGTGCATAACTTTTATCACTTGCAGTTGCACTGGAAGTGTAAATACTGTTTTATAAAATAGGAAATAATCCCAAATGCTCTCAGTGTGCTTGGGTTTCAAATAGCTTTTAGGGGATGGGAAGAATGATGAGTTTATGCTTGGTTTTGTCTTTGGTGGGATAGCTGTGGGTCAGAGGAGCAGCTGCTGTTGGGAGCTGAGGAAAGGAGATATTTCTGGGGTACCAAGGGCTTTGTGGCTGGATCAGGCTGTGCCATGCCAGCTCCTTGCACTCCCTGCAACACAAAAATGTGTCTCTAACACCATCTGCTTGTTTATCTGTCCCTGCTCCTTTATAATACAGCTGCGACCTGCTGGAAATAGCAATCAGCCCAAAGCCCAGAAGGGAATGGAAGCAGTGGCAGGTAATTGAGTTTTAATGTGTGATGACATGCAAGATGTAGGTTCTCAAGGCCAGAAGTTATGTAGATTGTTGGTGTAAGGAGACAGAGCACAGCCCAGATGAAGGTGGGGGCACGGATATTTATTTGTGTGTGGGAGAGAAGGGACCATCAGCTGTAATATTTACACTCAATTACCCAGGGAGGGCTTGTAATTCCTTGTGTTCTCTGGAGCATTCTGTGTTCTCCAGCATATTCCTGCCATATGTGTTTTCCTGCCAGAAGTTTATATACATTTTCTGCCTTCCGTTCCAAACAATGTAACATTTATTACAAGTTTCACCAGTTGTTGTTTCAAGGGGTGGAAAAAAAAACCCCAAACCTGCACAAAGCTGTGCTCTGGCACTGTCCCATGGCTCTGTGTGCTGAGTGCATCACACAGGAGGGGGAAAAGTGCTGTATCTGCAGCCCTACAGGAGATAACAGGCAGGAAAACTCTGCTGGGCACAGGGATGGACCCATGGAGGAGCCACTGCAGTGCCCTGGCGTTGTTTGCCATGCTCACCTCTTTTTTTTTTTTAATTTCCTTTCCCTGCAATTACTTATGCTTGATTGTTGCAATTGATTGCAATTGTGAGAGCTAATTTTAGTGGATAAATTTTACAGTGGAAGCCTGCCAAGAGTTTGTGTAACGGAGGAGAACAACTGCACAGGACTTGGTGTGGGGTGTGCTTGTCTTCCTTTCTCCAGCCAAACACCAGCAACCAATCCATGGGCTGATTCACACTCATGTATTGGGAGCATTTCTACACAGCCAGTTTTCTCCAACAAGAAAATTCAGCCTCCTGTGGAAGCAGAAGAGCAATTTACAGAGCTGTGATGAGCTCTAAGGACAAGCTGATTTTATTGCCAGTGGTGAAGTGGCCATTGCCTTGGTTTTAAGACAAATAACCAGCCCAAGTGAGTTCACTTTTTAACTTTGTGTGATGGAACAGAGAGCAGAGAGTGTTGTTCCAGCCCTAGGAGGCAAATGTGGTGTGTTTAGCTGATGGAGTTGAAGAGCAGCACATGGGTGCATGGATCTGGGCCCTTGGAAAATGTCACAGCCCAGTCCATTTCCACAGAGTTCCAAGGACTGGCAGGGAGGGGAGGTTGAGTTGCCACAGGATGAAAATGGAAGCTTTATTTCTGAGTGAAATATTAACTCAGGGATACATTTGGATTTCTACATCCACGTTTTCATCTGTCCAGGATTCAGGATAGAGTGAAGCTGGGCTGCTTTGTAGTTGGGCTTCCCTCCTTTTCCACCTGCATTTGGCCAGAGAGGAGCAAGAAATGTGAAGGGATGGAGAGGATGTGAAGATTGCAGTGGTTGGTGCTTAAGGCTTTTTGGGATAATTTTTACATGGATTGAAAATTGATGCTAAAAAGGAAAGCTCATCTAATGGATTATTTTTGGTGCTGGAATGATGGGCTCTCTGTAAGATTAGATAGCAGAACTCCACGGAACTTGTGTTATCTCTCTCCCACGGGTTTTTGGTGTCTCGTCTCGCTTGGTTTTTTCCCTGTCATTCCAGTTGTGATTTATCTCACATGCTTGTTTCAAAACAAGCTACACTGTCAAGCTGCCATCATACAAACATTTGTCCTGGTTATCCTTCCAGAGTCATTCACAGATATAAGTTCTGGCAAAGTCAGGGACAAGAATGATGAGAGGTGGAAGATCCACCTGCTTGAAATATCAGTTCATTTTTTTGTGTCGTTTTGGGGCTTTTTTAGTTCAGCTTGGTGCCATATGGGTTTTACTTAAGGACATGGTTTGTCCCTGGAAAAGTGTCTTTAGAAAGGATGGAACAGTTTAAATATGTTCAAGACAATTAATTAAAATGCCTTTCGATGGAAGGAGAGCTTTTTTTTTTCCAAATTAAAGCTCCAGCCTGGTGAAACATTTTGTATCAGTTACAAAAGGAGCTCCAGCACATTGCTGTGAAACAAGGGATGAGCCAACTGCATCTGCGAGGTGTGGGAGTGACATTTCAGAGCCCACTGACAGTCTCATTGTCAAACTGAACATCATCTCTCTCCTGCTGCTGCTAGCTGAGGGCTCCTCACTTTCCAGGGGCAGGATTGCTCCTCTGGAAATGCCACTGCAAGGCACGGGCACCTTTGGGCTGGGAACAGGCTTAATAAAATAAAAATAAAATTAAAGCTTCAATTGAAACGGCCTGCCTCCAGAAATGAGCCCTCCCTTCCCTGTCAGAAGGCACTGGGCAAAGGGAAAAGCAGGAAGTGTTTTTTGAGCAGCGGTGCTTTCTCCATCCAATTCTTCCAGGCGCTGCAATAATTGCATGTTACCCTCTGCAGGTGCAATTATCTCCTTCCTTACGGGAGCATTTCCAGAGGTGGAGCACTAGAAGGAGACCTTTGAGGTCCTGTCTGAGTTGTGCTGGCTTTGAGGAGGGAAATGCCACAGCAGAGGGGACAGGGAGCTGCCAGACCTCTCTGCCGTGCTGCCAAGTGAGCAGCCGCTTCCAGCTCCAGCCTGGATCATTTTGTTTACAAGAAGCTGACAGAATGGTAGGATTGTGTAGGTTAGAGGAGCTCTCTGGTCCCACCTCCCTCTCAAGAAGCACTTAGCAGCGTTCTTGTGTGTGTGTGTGTGTGTATAAACAGAGATCTGGTGCGGATTGCCACCTTCCTGCGTGCTGCTGTGCTGCTCCCAGAGCGGGGCTTTGCCACAGGGCACGTGCCAGCCCTGGAACAGCTCGGGTCTTGCTGCCCTGCCACTGAGAAAGCCATCACCTGCACAGGAAAAAGTGTCTGGGGGGAGCAGGTGCAAAGGTGGGGTCTGAGGGAGGAGAAGAGCGGGGCAGGCACTGATAAAATATTCCTGGTGATGGAGATGATGGTGTAATCGAAGGCCAGAGCCATGGACAGGACCAGGGGCAAAAGAGCAGTGATGAGAGGGAAGCAGCACATCAGAGAGGCTGGTTTGAAGGCACAGCTGAAGGGAAGGCACAGGGCAGGTTTCTCTCTTTGATCTGTTTGAGCTGCACCTGCTTTGTCCAGCACCTCCTGCAGAGGGGCTCTTCCAGAGGCACCTGTGGAAGCAAATTCCAGGGCACTGAGGGCAGGGGGGCCTGCTGAGCCAGGGGACATTGCTGCAAGGCTTTGTGTTCCATGGGCTTGCTGCAGAACAGAAACCAAAGGCAGAGCCCCAATCCAGGTTTTCAGTGAGCTGGGTGACAGGTGAGGAGTGTGTCACAGCCAGGCATGAGCTCTGTCTGAAACAAAACCACTCAGCACACTCTCAAGGGCTATTTTATACATTTTTCCTTCTGGGAACTCTTCCATGTTCCTAAGCTTTGCAGTGCTTGGGTGCCACAGGGCAGTGGGGAGCAGGGTGGGGAGAGGGCACGGGGATCAGAGGTGCCTGCAGGGGAGGACAAAGACTGGGCTTGTTGGCTGCTGGGAAAGGGCCAGATGGAAGAGGGAGGAGGAGGAGGAAGGGATGCTGGAAGTGGTGGGTCAGGGGTGAGGGGCTGCAGCAGCCCCACCTCAGCTCTGACCAAGGGGGCAGAGCCAAACAGCACAGCCAGAGGAGTTCAGGGTGCTGCAGGGTGGGGAGAGGATGTTTTCCAGAGGAAAGAGCTGGGATCGTTCCCAGGCATGTTGTAGGGTTTTATTTCCCTGTGTGAGTGAAACTGTGAGTGTTCCTGGGAATGGCTCCCTGTGGGGTTGCTCCCAAGGTGGGGTGGGCTGTTCCCCTTGGAAGCCAAAGCAGCAATTGGCCTCAGAGGGGAAAAGAGGAGAAACTTGTGAGCAGCTTTAGTGGGGCTGCCTGTGACCTGCTCTCTGCTTCCCTTGGCGTGTTTTCCAGGAAAGAAAAGAAAACTGCATCCTTGAGGATCAGGGTGATTTTATTTTTTTAAATTACTTTTCAGTGCTCCAGAACCGAGTTGCTGTGGGTTTGGGCAGCTTGATTTTGCTGACACATCTGCACAGCCATCTGTCTCAATCCTTCCTCGCCTCTCCACGTCCGTCCCAGTCGGTGCTCCTCGGGTGGAGCTGCTGCAGGGCGAGCCCGAAGCCCCTGGAAGTGCCTGTGCTGCCCTGGCAGCTGTGTCTGGAGAGCACTGCCTGCTCCCTGGGCTGTCCCAGCCTTTGTGGGAGCAGGAGCCAGGAGGCTGGGCTGATGTTCTCACGGAGATAGAAGTGTCCTGCTGGCAGAGCCAGCTGGGGTTTGGATTGCTAGCAGTGACTAAAGCATGAGTTGACAAGAAGGTGTCAGAGGTGTGATGTGAGGTAAGAGACAGGTGTTGGGCAAGAGCACAGGGCAGGCACCACAGGGAAGAGGCAGCTGGCAGGTGGATGGGAAAACAGCCTCAAAACTGGGTGTTCGATGGAGGAGATGGTGATTCAGGAGCTGCACACCTGTCTCGTGGATAGAGGCCTGTGGGAGCAGTGCTCCTGTGGTTCGGTTCTAATTTATTGTGGTTTTTTATGCGAGAGGTGGATGTGTTGCTGAGGCACGGGGAGGGCTCGGTGGTGGCTCAGTTTGCTGACAAAAGCAGGGACATGAGCAGGGCACAGGAAGGGCCAGGGGCACGTGGAGTTTGGGATTTGATTTTGTGTTTTGCCATCTCTGCTCTGGATGGGCTCTTTGCCCTCCAGCTGGTCAGACCTGTCACCTCTGAAGCCACCAAGATCCTTGGGAGGACAGGGCTTCCCCCTCCCTGCACTCCTGGGAGGGTGCACAGCAGCTCCATGAGCTTTTTTTCCAGATGTGCAGCAAAAATAGGAGAAGCATTTGGATATGACCCGTTTCTAGCCCAAGATGATTTCTGCCCTGGCAAAGCCAGAAAGAGATAAAGCAGTGGAGAGCTAAGAGCTAAATCTCTGCTGTACAAATGCTGGGAGCACGTGTAATAGGATTGTTGAATTGGAGTTACATGTTTTCCAGGATCACTGCTGGCTGATGATACCGGGCTGTTGGAGCCATGCTAAATCAGGGAGAGAACTGGGGATTTACAGCAGTTCTTGGGGATGCTGGGTTTCCCTGCGAGCCTCCAGAGCAGCAAAAGGGAAGAAAAGGCTTTTGTAGATAAGACAAAACAGATTCCTGAGAAGGCTGGAGCTCCTGGGGGGAGAAAATATCAGTGCTCTGACCTGAGGGTAGTTGGGTATCACAGGTTTTTCTTACACTAAATAAAAACACTTTGTAGATCTTCTAGCTGAACTTCTGTTAGTTTACATGGGAAATTGGAGTTTTTTTAGCAACACTTTCATTTGTTTTTGTGCTCACCTTTCAAGAGATGCATTAAAAACTCTGCACACCCCAGTGCTGTGTTAAACATGTATTACTGAAATACAGCTTTAAGCTAAGCTTAGGAGCTGTCAGAGCTGAGCTGGTCTGCCTAATCTGGCCTTGGTCTCTTTCCCTGTGAGGGCTCTGAAGCAGTGTTAATTACAGGACAGCTCCTGCCTCACCCAGAGCAGGGGTGATTCCTGAACCATGTGTCCATCCTTGTGGTTTCCAAGGGAGGGAAATGCCTCATGTCCCAGGGAGCTGCTTGGGGGCAGGCATTTGTGATGGGACAGGGCTGGGAGGGGGGGTTTTTGAGCTGGGAGAAGGGGTTTTTGGGCTGTGAGAAGGGTTTTTGGGCTGGGAGGAGGATTTTTTGGGCACCCACCGGTGTTGGGTGCACAGGTCCTGGCAGAGCCTGTCTGTGCTGAGCACGGGGTGCTGGTGGAGGCTCTGTGGAGCTGCTGCATCCCCAGCCCAGCTCTGGGCCAGCACAGCCTCTCCTCGGGGCTCTGCACACCCCTGCAGGGGTGCTGGGAAGGGGAAGTGCCTGGCCCAGCCCTGGGAATCAGCTCAGATTTAATCATGGCACAGTGACAGCTCTGCCCATCGTGAGGACTCAGGCCAGCAGGAATTGAGACTTCCAGGCTGATCTCCACATCCTTCCCAGGGTGAAATTTCCCAGAAGTGTTGCTAATCTGCTGCTGCCTGCCCTGAGCTCCCTACAGACACAGTCCCTCTGGCTCCACAGGCTGTGTGGGACAGCCTGTGTTCAGCTGCACCTTAAACCCCATCCCATTCCACCCCCCTGCCACAGGCAGGGACACCTTCCATGCACCTGCACCAAGCCCTGTCCAACCTGGCTGCTGGGACAATCTCTTTCCCAGCCTGCCTGTCTCTGCTGTCACCCTGTGTAAGCCTCCTTTTTGTGTCTGAGTTTTTCCAGGAGCTCCTTGTTGGTCCACACAGGTCTCCTGGAGTTCTTACCTGCTTTTCTGCTTGGAGGAGGTGACCATTGAGTGTTAACCAGGTTTCACGGGCCCTTCTTCCATCCAGGGCTTCATCCTGTGGGCCTCCAGCAAGCAGATCTCTGGGGTAATGGCTACATCCAAATGTTGTTGAGTTTTTGAGGAAAATCCCTTTTTTTCTGGCTGTGCCTCTTCTTCCCTGTGAGATCCTGGAGCCGTTCTTTACCTGCTGTAAAAACCTGGAAAATTGTGCTGTTTGCTGGCAGAGGGGAGGTGCAGCTGTGACCCCAAATCCCTGCTGGGGTGAATGGGTGTCCCTGCAGGGGGTTTGGGACATTATTTGCTGTTTGCTGGCAGAGGGGAGGTGCAGCTGTGACCCCAAATCCCTGCTGGGGTGAATGGGTGTCCCTGCAGGGGGTTTGGGTGGAGGAACTCGTGTTGGGGTTGGTGGATGTTGGAGTGTTTGTGTGGGATCTGCTGCGTGGGGCAGTGCTGTGGGATGGGGCTGCTGGCTCCTGGCAGCTCCCTCCTCTCTTTCCCAGCTCTCTGGCTGCTGGATTGTCAACAGACAAAAGGCCATTCCCATGGAATTATGGATGGATAAAACAGAGCAGGTGTTTCCTCCCGGGGTTCAAGTTGCCAAACTCATCAGGACATTCCAAGTTCTTGCATTTTAAATTCCCTGATCCCCAAGAACAAAGTCATTTTCCCAGCTTTGGAGGCTGACATCTGCTTACAAGGATTACATGTGTTCCTGGAGCCGTGGGCACAGATTTTCCTTGTGGAAAGGGATGTATTGGAGAGGGTATTAAGTTCCTGCTCTGGATTGGAAATCGCTGTGCAGGTTTGGAGCAAGGCATGTTGGAGCTGGCTTATTTCTTTGGCAGATGTCTGATGGTGTTACATCATGCCCAGCCCTCGGAGCTGCCAGTGTCTCGTGGTGGCTTGGCCATGGGATGCCCTGCTCTTCCCACTTCCCTGGTGTGGGAGAAGAAGCATTTTCCATAAGGAGCTGTCAGCAAGCTCTGCCTCCCACAAATCCTGAGGTGCTGGGAAGCCCTGGTCAGGGAGAAGAGCCATAGGGGATCTCTGCTGGATGGCAGTTGTCAATGCACTCATGTTTCCAATCTCTGAGCAGCCTGTGGGGATGATATTTGCTGGGGATAAGTGACCTTTTACTGCTTTCCTTGTGCAGGCATTCTAGGGATTTATTTTTTACAAACATTCTGTTTTGCTACCTGAGATCTCTGCCAGTGCTTCCAGGTCGTTGTTCTGTGAGATGCACGCTAACCCTGAGCTAATTTTGCTGAGAGCATTGAACTGGGAGCCAAGATTTCTGTAAAACTCCAGCTCAATGGCAGGGGCACAGCTGGCTGAACCCAAGGCCCAAGGAAAGAGATGCTTTAGAACAAGGAAATGCTGCCTGCAGCCCTCAGTGTCTGAGCTGACCCACCGCAGAACGAAGGGAAACCACCTTAGTTGGCATTTGTGGCTCTGGCAAATACAAACAGTGAGGAGCAATTTGCATTTGAATTATTTCCCCCCTGCACTAACAGGCTGAGGTGGTGTCAGTGATAAAAGCCTGGCTGCTGGAGTTTGGCTGGGGTGTGTTTCAGGGGGTCAGGCAGCTGAACATCTCTATGTATGTGGATGCTTCAAGCTGACCTTTAAATCTCCCTTTTTCATTCCAGGAGCTACGTGGGGCAGCCAATGTTTCCCTTTGGTCCTGTTCACTGCTGTGACAGCCTCCTGTGAGTAAGGGCTGGGGTGGATTTGGTGAAGGTGTGTGTTTGCAGCTCCTGCCCAGCCTCCTCCTGCTCTGCTCACCTCCCCTTCCCCTGTCCATCGTGGGGCAGAGCCCCCAGCCTGCAGAGCAGAACGAGTGGTCTCTTGGAAATAAAAATGTTCAGGCTTCTTGGAGATACAGAGTGAAATGTTTATATTATCAGCAGCTGCATGTTTTATCCCAGCAAGCAAGTCCAGGAATGTTTACAGAAACATGGCAGCACTAAATCGGGACAGTTGGTCGCTAATCTTTGCAAAGATACAAAACTGATTAAACAAAAAGATTCCCCGAGGCAGCTAGGAAGTTGCAATATAAGGGTGACCCAGGCTTCCAAAGGCTCCTCTCTGGCCCCTGTTCCTCCCCACACTTCCTCTGTGTGGTCACTCCAAATTGCTGCCAGCTGGCCCGTTCCTCCTGGGGGGTTGTGCTGCTCCTCGCTTCTGACCTTCCAGAGAGACAGACAGAATCTGTGGTGTGTGCAGATCTTTGAGTTTGCAGTGAGAGGGAGGAATACAGGGAGTTTAAACTGCAGAGAGAAGAGGTTCTGTCCTTCAGTGCCTCACTATTGACCACAGACCCCACAGTGCCCATGAATGAGTCTGAGTCTTCTTGCCTTGTTGTGTTTGAGGTTTTCTTGCCTCTGTGTTGCCTTCTACCCTTGTTCCAGACATCAGCTAATGGTATGTTTCCAGCTAGACAAATATGAGCTGTTTTTTTGTTCCAGGGCAAGTTTTTTTTTCCAGCCCAGTGGTTTTGTAGTGCGGTGCCTTCACAGAGACAAAAACAGAACAGAAAAACATGATTTACAAAAATGTCAGCATCATAAAGGAAGAAGAATGAAACCAGAGGTCTGCTATATCATCAAAGTGAGCGTGCCAGTGTGTGAACTTGTGGCAGGGCAGCCAGTTAACAGAAAGTGATAGTGAAATTGGGTGATATTTCCAGTCTCCCCAGGGGGAAAGCACATGTGGTTTACAATGGATAATGAAATGTTATGGTTTTTATGTCTAATACGTTAATTCTGCCAGGGCAGTAATCCCGAGGTTCCAATCCACATTTAAGTTGGAAAGATATGCACAGGCTTTTATTGAGGACATAAACTACAGTGCATTTAAGGCAAAATAACAGAAGATTATTTTCTGGGAGAGGTTTCCACTTCTCTTCCCTTCTCTCCCACTCTGTTGTATCAAATACTGACTTGTGCCACAGGGGCTGCTGCCCTGCAGCCTGGTGCTTCTTCCATGGCAAACATAGATATTAATCCCTTTTTTTTTTTCAGTTTTGGGAGGGGCATACCATTTGTGATGGTTTTGTGCTTGTGTGGGTTTTGTAAGAGCAAGTCTTGAGCACTTGTAGCTTGAATCACCTGCAGGGGCCAGTGGTTGTGGATCAGCCCAAAGTACTGATCCAAGTGTTACCCGTGTGTTGTGCACCTGGTTCACCCTACTCCAGCCCAAATTCCCTCCTGTGCTTCCCTGCCCAGTGGTGCAGATGTGGCTCTGAGCCTGAGCTGGCCTTTTAATCAGAGCCATGTGTTCCCTCTCCCCTCCTTACAGCAGCACCAGGGCTTTGCTCGGTGCACAGTGAGCAAGTTCAGGGAGCCAGAATGGCCAGAAAATAAAATGGTGGTGTTTTGGCCAGCTGTGTTTTGGAAGCCAGGCTGCTGGAAGAGATAGGCAGGATGTGGCAGCCCTGATGTGGTCATTTTTGGAGAGGTCTGGGGAGGAAGGAGGCGTCTTGGAGCCTGTTTGGCTCTCTTGTTGTCCCAGTAGTGTCATCAGAACAGTCCAGTAATAGATGGACACCTTGGTTTAACCTTTCCTTGCCAGCTGTGGGGCTGTGCTGCTTTGCTGTGGCTTTTAGAGCTTCTCCTCTCGTGTCCTGCAAGCTGATGTCCCAGGGGACACCTGCTGTAAGGAGCAGGGGGGAGAGGGAGGAAGAGGAGGCTCCTCCCTGGAGAGGCTCTGGATCACCCGTGCCGTGGGATGCCCTGATGGGGAGCGTGCAGGAGACCTCCTGAGCTTTTCTGTGCTTGTTCTGCTTTCCCAGGGCTCTCTGCAGGAAGCTCTGAGCTTTGTGTGTTACTGGAACGGGAGGGGAGGGATGCTCACGCCCTCTGGCCTGGCCTCAGCTTGGGGGAGCTCAGGCAGGTTCTGCAGAACCCCAAAATGAGGAACGGGGTTATTTCTGTCTGGGAGTTCCCTCCCCCGCCCCAGTGTGGCTGCACTGGGGGAAGTGGGCCACCTTATCAAAGTCATTTCTCCAAGTGACCAAGCCCAGCATTCTTGACATGCTTCAGCACACTTCTGCTTTTGAGCAATCAGTGCAGCCCCTGAAACTGAGCTGTTCTCCTTCTCTGCAGCGTGTTTTTGTTCTCCCTGCCTATTTATTGCAACTTTAATGCCTCTCCACCACTAGCCATCCCATGCCCTGTGCATTAATCACGTCTGAGTGCGTGTGTGGGGGGAATGGAATAAAGGGAAAACAGCTTTGGTCACACAGACTTACCCAGAGCAGGATCTGCCCTGATATCTCTCCGAGCTTCTTAGAGCTGGAACAGTGACAGCAGGCAGCATTGGAGTGAGTGCACCTCCCAAATGTTGTGTTTAATCCTAAATCTGGCTTTAGCCTTCAAGTAACAGACAAATACTGAAAAGCCTCATAAGAAGTAGGAGGAACAGGCAGGACTTTAAAAAAAAAAAAGTACAAATGAGGAAAATTAATCAGCAGTTCTGGAACTATTATGATTTTCAGAATGTGAGGCTTTTGCCAGTAACAGGGACCAGGTCTCTGCCCTTGAGCTTGCTTAAGAAGTTAATCTGTGTATGAACTCCCAGTCTTAGGGATCACTCAGAGCAGTGATGGCTCTCTGAGCCTTCAGCCTCACATTTGTACAAGTAAGAAGGCAAGGTCACACAGCAGTGGCACTAGAAGCTGGAGGCTCAGGTGAGACCCTAAAGCAGCCCTTCCAGACGTGAATGTGTAACCCATGGCTGTAGCTGTTCTCTGTCAGGGTTGCTCCAAAAAGAAGTTTGGAACAAGGTTTAAGAGGCTCTTTATTTTCTTCTAAATGTGCTGGTACCAAAAAATAGCCAAAGACTTCTGACTGCAGTTCAGAGAAGATGCCTCCAGTTGCTCCTTGCTTTTCTTCTGCCTTGTTCTGCCTCTCCTCTCCTGGTCTTGCTGGCCATGGAGAAGAGTCATTGTTTAAAGGTGTTCCCTGGTCGTGCTTCTCAGCTCCTGCCATTCCATGAACTGTGAGGAGGCTTCAAGGCAGTGCTCTTCTCCCCTTGGTGTGGAGATCTCTGCCTCATGTCCTCTCTGCCAGGCATGGGTGGTCCTAGGCATTTGGGATTCGTTTGGACAGTTCCCCTGATCTTGGGGTCACCGTGTCAGTCAGGTGGGAAGGGACGTGTGGGGTCCCCCCAAAGCAGGATCAGCTCTGGGACCAAACCAGGCTCCTCTCCAGACAGGGCTTGAAAACCTCCCAATGATGGAGCAAGCTCAACCTCTCCTGAGAACCTGATCCCACCTCCCTTTTTGCCAGGAGTGTCTCCATGGTGGAGATCTCGGTGTATCCCAGCTGCTCTGCCAGTGATTCCCTGTGTCCCACTGAAACGTGGTGCACTGCTGTGGGTGCCTGGCAGAGGCCACAGATGGGTACAAACTGTGCTTTGAAATGAAAGGTTTGTTCCTCCTGAGCAGCACAGCACTGGCAAACAGATATAGGGAAATGGAATTGTATGGGATGTTGTGGCATGGCTGTGAATGAGGGGAGGATAAATAGGGAGGGTTGAAAATCAGCATTTGCTTTCATAGAAAGTTGTGTTGCTCTTTCAATTAACTAACTTGATGGGAGTTTTAAAAGGGAAAAAGACCCCTCAAGGCAGCTTAGAACAAGTGACTAGGAAAGGAGGAGCAGGGAAGACATAGAGCAGAGACATGTGGTCAGGCCAGTTGTGCCAGCTGTAATGGTTATAACCCTGAGTCACCCTGGGACAGTCAGTGCTGGTGGCCCTCTGGGCAGGACCTGTGGTGCAGATCTCTGCTCCCCCCTGAGGGCTCTGGGTCAGGCTGTGAGTGGGGTCAGGGCCCCCTGAGAGAGGTGTTAACTTTGTGGTCCCTGTGCTGTGCTCTGGTCCGGAGAGGTTGAAACCAGGTCAGAGCTTCTTTTCATTGAGGTGACATTGAGGGGAGATTTGTTGGCTTTTTTTCTTTTTAAACCATCTGGCTGTAATAGAAGAAATAAATTGGGGCTTGTTTTCTAAAAATGAGAACATGTGCAGTCAACCAGCATCTTTTATTTTTATGCAGCACATCTAAAATAGGCGCGAGTCTGCCTCTTCCTCAGCGTGCATCCGGCACGAAGGCTCAGCAGCCTTGGTGCTCCTGCCCTCCTCTCCGGGCTCCCTCCCCTCACTTCCCTGCTCCCACCACTTGGCAGGGAGCTGCTGAGGGAGTCACTTGGGTTTGGAGGTGCCAGTCAGCCCCACACGGCGGGGGGAAGGTGGCAGGGACACGAGGAGGGTGTGGGCGGGTGGCTGCGGTGCTGCTCTGGTCCCTGCTCCCTGAGGAAGCTCTGGGGAGGAGGAGGAGGGAGCAAGGACACTTCTGGCAGCCCTCCTGCTTGGCTGGAAGGTCGAATTGGATGGACAGGGAAAGAGCAGCTGCTCACAGTTGTTTTCTTTGGGTCTGCTGCGAGTGGAGAGCATTTCCCCTCTCAGTTCCTGCCTCCAGCACATGAGGAATCATGGAATCATGGGATCATTTAGGTTGGAAAAGACCTCTGAGACCATGGAGTCCCAGCTGTGCCCCATGCCCACCTTGTCACCAGCCCAGAGCACTGAGTGCCACCTCCAGGAATTCCTTGGGCACCTCCAGGATGGGCACTCCAAAGCTCCCTGGGCAGTTCCAAGGCCTGAGCACCCTTTCCATGGGGAAATTCCTGCTGCTGTCCACCCTGAGGCTCCCCTGGCCCAGCCTGAGGCTGTTCCCTCTTGTCCTGTCCCTGTTCCCCCCTGGCTGTCCCCTCCTGTCAGGAGTTGTGCAGAGCCACAAGGTCCCCCCTGAGCCTCCTTTTCTCCCTTCCTCTCTGATGTCCCCTCCTTGTGTTTGGGCAGCTCTGCAGTTGTCCAGGGCAGGGGAACAATCTGCCCAAACTGTCTTTTTTATTCCATCAGGGCCATGCAGGAGATGGGGATAACGCTTGTCTTGCAGAGCACTGTGAAAGTTAATTTGCTAATTATTTACAAAGGACATCAGAGTGCTGCTTTGGTTATACACAGGGTTATGATAATAGTTAATTAGTAATTCCTTATGACACTTCATTTTCTTTCTGCCATAAATATTGGCCTAATGTAGGGACAGCCCTGCCTGTGCTTGTCATCCCAGTGCCTCAGAGAGAATAAAAAAAGCTGGATTTGGTTTGTAAATGGTGCCTCTGTATCCCTCTCCTCCTATCCCACCTGACCCACAAAACCACTGGTCCCTTTGGTGAGATGCTGCTGCCGGGCTGGTGTCCATCAGTGCTTGGGGAGGACTCGCCTCTCCCATGGAAATCTCATCCCTCTGGCAAAACCCTTGCTTTTCCCTGCTTTCCCATCCTTGCCAGCCTCACAGCTCTGTGCCCTTTCTTGCTGGGCAGGGCAGGCGAGGGATGATGGGCAGGAAAGAAGGAGCTGCTGTGGGAAGATCTCTGCCCTCCCTTTCCGTGGGACCTGGACCAAGAGCTGGGATAACAGGGTACAGGACTTTCTCTCTCAGCTTTTCCCTTTCTTTCTCTCTCTCTGCCTTTGCCTGGGTTTGCATCCCCATATTGTGCTGTTCTGTTTCAAGGTGTGTGTGCAGCATCTTGTCTTTGCTTTGGCCAGCGTGGATATGAGATTTCATCCCGTGGTGTGTTGTTTTCCCTTCTCCAAATAAGTAAAACTCAGAGACCTTTGCTGTCCATCAGACATTGCTGGTTTTACTCAGCTGTGAGTGGCTTTGGGCGCTTCTGAGGGTGTCAGTATCCTGTGTGTTTAATGCTTCAGTGCAGTGAGTCCAGAAGCTTGTGATACCTATTTTTAGCGTTGAAAAGTTTTGACAGCTAAAGTAAACCTACATTATCCATCACTTGACAGCCTCGTCACCAGCGTGCAGCTTGTCACTCTCGCTCAGAGCTGATTTTTCCAATGAAATTAAAACTATTGGCAGGGATGTGGTGCAAGTGTGTCAGAACGCAGCATGAAAATGACAGCAGCTACTGCCTAGTTTAAAAAAAATATATGAGAGGAGGTGTTTGCATTAGAGGTCTTGAATAAAATGTTCCTCCTTGAGCATTCCCATGGAAAAAGGAAGCAGTCCCTGTTCTGTTAAGCTCTGCCCAACCTTTGGGTAACGCTCCCAGGGATGCCCAGGGTGGGATTGTTGGGGTGTCTGTGCAGGGCTGGATGGTCTTTGGGGGTCCCTTCCAGCTCAGGAGGTTCTTTGGGTGTCTGCAAAGCAGAATGCCCACGTTGGTGTGAGAGCTGCCAGCCAAAACCTTAAATTTTAACTTGTGCTTGGGCCAGAGGTGGTTCCTGCCTCTTGTCACTTGTCTTGGTTTCGCAGGCAAAGGTGCTGGCTCGCTGCCACCATCCACTCCCTGGAGCTCATTAGGAGCCTTTTTCAGCTCCCCTTGTAGCCAAACAGCAGGGATCAGCTTTCCCAGGAGCTGATATATCTGCTGACCTCTCCAAAGGGAAAGAAACCTCCTGTAATTCATTACCTGACTTCTGTAGAGGCTGAAAGGGAACTATTTGTGACTGAACAATACTTGCCTTTCACAACTCCCTTCCTAATCCCAAATAGAAACATGAGGCTGAGAAAATCTTTCTGATAGCAGGGAGCGTGGATACATTCAACCCAGTATCATTTTTCATGGCATTAATGTTCTGTAATTGCCAGGGGTTGGTTTGCAGGTTTTTATTGGACAAAGTGAAGGCAGGGAGTGTTAAACATGAAGTTGAGGGGGTAGAAGCGATTCTGATGGTGGTGTGATGGTTTTCCATCAGTTCCCTCTTGTGAGGTGCTGCTTCACAGATATCCAGTTTGAAAGCTGAGGTTTCAAAAAAAACCAATGCAAGCTAAGTCAACTTTCTTCTTCAGTTTATGACTGAATACACGATGGCTCGAGTCAAACTGTCCCCTGCTACACAGAGACAGCCCTTTGCTCCTGCCAGGTGTGTGAGGCCACACAAAGAGTGGGATTCCAGGGTGAAAGCCAGTGCATGGCTTGGCCATGTCACCCACAGGGAACTTTGAAGGCCAGGTTACGTGTGTAGGGCTGCAATTTTTCCAGGATTCCCTGGAAGAGGGCACCAGTGTCCCAGTGACGTGTGCCCGGTGTCCGTGAGCACCACCAGGGTCACCTGTGCTTGTGGGATGTTTGGAGAAGCACCAAAACTGGCCCAGACATGAGCTCCTTGCTGTTCCCTGGGGGTATTCCTGAGGGATGATTAGTGGCTGGCAGGCCCCAGGTCGTGTCCTGAAAGATTCTTGATCAGAGTGGGTGCTGATCACCTCAGGGACTCCACCTTGACTTGCAGAGGGACCCGAGTGGCTCCACCTGTCTGGATGGTGGAGACAGAACGCTCCTTCAAGGCCACCTGTGTGTGCAGGTGAAAAATAAGACAGATACAATCATGAATTTTTGAAGCACCTTGGCTTTGTAAAGTAAGCCTTAGTTAAGGAGATACGGTCTGCAGAGCCCTGTGTGAGCACAGCAGATGCTCCTCATATCTCACCTTCCTGCTGTGCTCAGGGTGACTCACTGGGCTGAAGTGACTCCCTTTCTTCTGTCCCAAGTGCTAATCCATTGTTAAAATGATATTAACTCATGCGTGCTAATTGGCAGGTGTGCCAGGGTGTGAGAGGCCCAGGATGTTAGTTAGGGTTGATAAAAACACCTTTATGCAGGATACAGACCTGGATTGTGTCTCCCTTCCTTTCACCACAGAGAAGTGCTGTGTTGTGGGTCCTTTCTCCTCTGGGCTCTGTGGTGGGATCAATATTTGGGAGAGAGCTTGTGGACTCCCTGGAAAGTTCACAGAATCACAGAATGTCTTGAGTTGGAAGGGACCTACCAGGATCATCCAGTCCCACTCCTGCCCTGCACATTCACCCCAGCAATCCCACCCTGAGCATCCCTACAGCAGTGTCCAAATGCTCCTGGAGCTCTGTGGGGCCTGGCCAGTGGAAGAACCTTTTCCTGATATCCAGCCTGCCCCTCCCCTGGCACAGCTCCAGCTGTTCCCTGGGTCCTGTCCCTGTCATAGGGAGCAGAGATCGGAGCTGCCCCTCGGGAGGAGCTGCATCCCCCATTGAGGCCTGACCTAAATCTTCTCCAGACTGGTGGGATTCATCCTGCCAGAAGGATGGAAGGAGAAGAGACTTTTCCCGGTGGTATATCATTACTCAGCTGAGGAGGGGAAGGTCATTTGGTGCCCTGCTACAGGGCAGAGCTCATGGCTGCCTCTTGAAGCTGCTGGAGGTGCCGTTCCCTGCAGCCATCCCCCTCGGAGCTGGCCTGGCTGTCTCCGTGCCATTCCGGGCAGAGCATGCCGGGCTGTCTCCCAACAGGTTTTGGTAGTTCCTGGCTGGCACAGGGAGCAGGGCTGTTTACACAAGCTCGGAGGAAGCCCACATCAAAAGGGTGTATCCCAGTGCGTCAGCGGGGCCGGGAGCCAGGGCCAGGCCTGGAAGTGCCTGTTCTCCCCAGCGGAGAGCCTGGCACTGCCCACCGGGGCTCCTGCTGAGGCTGCTCCACACCTTCCCTGCTCCCACCATCCCGGCCTGCTCACCCAGCCACGCTTCCCTGCAGGAATAATCTCATTTCTGTTGGGTCCTACACAACTCAGGAGGAGGCATCCCTTTCCTCTCCCTCCATGGATCTCTCTCCATGCGTTAGGATTGCTGTTTATGGCTTGCTGGTTTTTGCTCCACTGCCCTGGGTCGTGACTGAAGGGGAAGTCACTGCTTTTCTTTTGCAGATCTGCACTGAACCTTGTGGCTCTGCACAAGTCCCTGACAGGAGGGGACAGCCAGGGGGGTCGGGCTCTGCTCTCAGGGAACGGGGACAGGAGGAGAGGGAATGGCCTCAGGCTGGACACCAGGAGGAATTTCTCCATGGAACATGTGGTCAGGCATTGGCAGGGGCTGCCCAAGGAGGTTTGGAATGCCCATCCTGGAGGTGTCCAGGGAATTCGTGGATGTGGCACTCAGTGCTCTGGGTTGGTGACAAGGTAGGCATCAGGCACAGGCTGGGCTCCATGGCCTTGGAGGGCTTTTCCAATGAAATGATTCTGTGATTTAAAACCAGTGGTTACACCACCAGTGGTTATACCAATGTCTGAAGCTTTCTGCAAGCTGCTCTTACAGCAGCTCATGCTTTCCTGGGAGTTCTGGCCATGCCCAGGGTTGTCTGGGCAGCAGGAAGAGATGTCCACGCTGCTGTGGCAGGGTGCAGATGGCACTGGGAGAGCAGAAGCGTGGTGCTGCCTTTTGCCCTCCGAATGTGAATTCACTGCAGACAATCGCTGCTGATCTGTCGCAGTAGGCACTGTCCCTCTGCAGTGTGGCAGCGTGGTGGCAGCGTCTGTGGGAGCTGGCATGTCCACACCTGTGTGTGGGTACACGCCAGGCTGTTCTGGTGGCAGCAATCCCGCTCCGACGGCAGCGATCCGGTTCTGATGGGAGTGATCCCATTCCAATGGGAACGATCCTGTTCTGATGGGAGTGATCCCATTCCAATGGGAATGATCCTGTTCTGATGGGAGTGATCCCATTCCAATGGCAGTGATCCTGTTCTGATGGGAGTGATCCCATTCCAGTGGGAATGATCCTGTTCTGATGGGAGTGATCCCATTCCAATGGCAGCGATCCTGTTCTGATGGGAGCAATCCCATTCCAATGGCAGCGATCCTGTTCTGATGGGAGCAATCCCATTCCAATGGCAGCGATCCTGTTCTGATGGGAGTGATCCCATTCCAATGGGAACGATCCTGTTCCGACGGCAGCAATCCCACTCCAATGGCAGCGATCCTGTTGCAACAGGAGTGATCCCACTCCGATGGCAGTGATCCCGTTCCGGCAGGAGTGATCCCACTCCGATGGCAGTGATCCTATTGTGATGGGAATGATCCCACTCTGATGGCAGTGATCCCACTCCAACGGCAGCGATCCTATTGCCATGGGAATGATCCCGCTCCAATGGCAGCAATCCTGTTCTGACGGGAGTGATCCCGTTCTGATGGTGGCAATCCTATTGTGATGGGAGTGATCCCATTCCGACAGGAGCAATCCCACTCCAATGGGAGCGATCCCGTTCTGACGGCAGCGATCCCACTCCAATGGCAGCAATCCCACTCCAATGGCAGTCATCCTATTGTGACGGGAGCGATCCCACTCCAACGGGAATGATCCTGTTCCAATGGGAGTGGTCTCGCTCCAACGGCAACGATCGCACTCCAATGGGAGCGATCCCGTTCCAATGGGAGCGATCTCACTCCAATGGCAGCGATCCCACTCCAATGGGAGCGATCCTGTTCCAATGGGAGCGATCCCACTCCAACGGGAATGATCCTGTTCCAATGGGAGTGGTCTCGCTCCAACGGCAACGATCGCACTCCAATGGGAGCGATCCCGTTCCAATGGGAGCGATCTCACTCCAATGGCAGCGATCCCACTCCAATGGGAGCGATCCCGTTCCAATGGGAGCGATCCCACTCCGATGGGAGCAATCTTGCTCTGACAGCAGTGATCCTGTTCCAATGGGAGCAGTCCTGTTCCGATGGCAGCAATCCTGTTCCAATGGCAGCAATCCCACTCCAATGAGAGCGATCCCGTTCCGACAGGAGCGATCCCACTCTGATGGGAGCAATCCTGCTCTGACAGCAGTGATCCTGTTCTGATGGCAGCAATCCTGTTCCAATGAGAGCGATCCCGTTCCGACAGGAGCGATCCCACTCTGATGGGAGCAATCCTGCTCTGACAGCAGTGGTCCCATTCCGATGGCAGCAATCTTGTTGCAATGGGAGCGATCCCACTCTGACAGGAGCGATCCCACTCTGATGGCAGCGATCCCTGGGCGGTGTGGGAGCTGTGCCCTGTTCCAGCGGGCCGGAGGTGGCCGATCCCGAGTGAACCCGCAGGCAGGCCCAGCAGCCCCCGTCGCCCTGTGAGTCACTGGTGGCTCGCCAAACCTGCTCGTCTGCTCGGGGTTTGCGAGTTCCCAGTGCTGGAAGCTGCTCTCCCATTTGTTTGTCCTGCAATGGGAGCTGCTGGTTTGCTCATTCAGGGTTTAAATTCACCATAGCGCTGAGGATTGGTCAGTGCTCCGTGGGACAAACGGTGTCTGATCCCATCCCTCCTTCAGCCCTTTGCTGCTGTCGAGGTGGAGCACTCTGGTGCTTCTGGGGTGTGCCTGTGGTCACGGGGGACCTCGTGCTGGGCGTGGGTGGATCTGTCACACACATCTGAGGTGAGAAGTTAAAGTCAATGTGCTGTTTGAAGTGGGCTCAGACTCACTGCTCACTCCTGTTCCTGGTCACGGGGGCTGTAAGGATGGCTGTGCCATGTCAAATTGCTTCTCTGATATCTTGTCCCTGTCCCAAAATAGAATCATCTCCTCCCTTGCTCTGCACCCGCAGCCCCTGGGCTGTGGAACCCCACAGCCTCACTCCAGCTGTTAAATCCTCCCGGTGCCACAGCAGCGTGTCCAGCCCTGGGTCAGAGCCAGGCTCCTGCATGTTCCTTTTGCCATTTTAGTTTCTTTTCCTCGTGGTTCTGTCCTTTTCCCAGCTTGTGGTCACTGCTTGGTTGCGGAGGGTGGGACTGCAAAGGCAGGGGCATTGCTCAATAGTCGGTATGTGAAGCATCAGGCAGAGTTGAAGATGTTAATTTGTTAATTAATTTGATTTCTGCTTGTAAAGAATATTTACTGTGTTGTCTGCTTCTTTTTCAGAGCAGTTTCATACCTGTTTTTCTTGTCCTATATACGTGGTGCAGAGCCAAGTTGGGGGATAAACACAGATGGGCTGGGTTTTGTGTTGGTATTTCTTATTTATAGCAACCATTAGCCAGCCCTGGTCTGGAGGATGCTGCTGCTCAGATCTTAATCCAGAGACAGATATGTGGAAGTAGGAATTAAGTAAAACCAGATCGATGTAATTTCTAATTCCCTGCAGTTCCCGATCCTTGAAACCCTTCTGCACCTGTGGGCAGCTGACTGGGAGCAGCTGCGGGTGTGTTTTTAACGAGTCCCCTCCAGAAGCACCATCCCGTACGGAGCAGGGAAGCCCTCGGGGCCGTGGGGAAGTCGAGGGAAGAGGCAAAAGGCACGGGCTAGGTCGGAATGTTTTATTTTCTGCCTTGCTGGTGAGCTGCTGCCTGCGAACGCAGCAGGATCCCGAGGACTGTGGAGCTGTGCGCCCGGGATCGGGAGCCAGCCGCCTCTCCGGGCTCCTGGGATTCAGTCCTTGGCTCCTGTCGCAGCGCCGGTGAGTTAAAGTCACCCCGGAGGGATTTCCTAGGAATTCAGATTTCAGGAGCCAGCGGGGCTGAGTGGCAGCTCGTCTGAAGCCTGCGACGGCAGGAATTAATCAGGAGAGGGAGGGAGGAAGAGACGGAGGGAGGGAGGAAGGGAGGGATGGCAAAACCCCAAACCTTCAAACACACCCAATTGACCCATCTCGTCTCAGCGTGAAACTTGGCGAGTTACACCCACTCCGGAGCGGCAGGGGAATGAGATGCAGGCGCTTCCTCCTTTCTGCTAGCGGCAGCCGGGGCTCGGGAAGCACAGGAGGAGAAGATGTTTGTGCTGCTGATGATGAGCGGTAAGAGCCGGCCGGGCTGCCCGACCGCTGGGGCTCGCACGGAGCTGGGCAAGTGGGTTCGGGGGCTAGCACCGCCGGGCTGGCTGAGCTGTGCGTCCGGGAAGGCTTCCCTCTCCCGATTCCCGTCTTTTGTGGATAGCAGTGTTGCTTTCTGTGGGTTGTGTGTAGTTGGGTTGTCAGGTGCTGTTTGCTTCTCCGGGGTTTGTGCTGCTCGGAGGGCTCGAGCTGATTGAATGGGAGCTGGGGAGTTCATAGCTGAATTCCCTAGGAGAGAAAATGTGGTATCGCGTTACTGACTGGAGATGTTCCCTTCTCCAGCTGTCTGGCTTTATTTTCCATAATTACAGGTTGCCATGCTCTTTAATTGTTGAAAATGAGCCCCGTGAAAGGTTTCAACTTGACTGCAGGGTGTCTGTGCAGGGCAGTGCTGCTCCCCAAGGGGGGAACGCTGCCTTTTGGGGGGCTCACACTTCCCAAAGATTTGGGAACACTGCGCAGCCGGGACTGGGGGAACCTCGTCCCTCTCGAGCTGCTCATTTTCCTCCCGGTTCCTTCAGCGATGGCTTATCAAGTTATTTAATATCCCGGGCGCTATCTCTGAATCTAAATTGCCTAATTCTTGGGTCGGTGACAGGAAATGTGAGCACAGAGCCCTGGCTCTGCAATTACTGTGACTAAGCATCGGGGCTGAGCACCGAGCAGCAGCAGCGCTGTCTCCTGGCCCTGCTCCTGCCCTGTCCCGGCTCCCCAGCCCGACCTGCTGTCCCCAGGGCTGCTGGGACAATGTCAGGGATGGCTCCTGCTTCCCCAGGGCCGCGGGCTTGCCTTCCCACGGGCAGGGTTCAGCCCTGACTCAGAGCTCTGCAACCCATCAGCTGTGAGTAATCCTCTGGGGCAGAGGCAAAGGGTAATGCATACCTTTTTCTGGGAGTTAAGTCACTCTGGAGCTGTTGGAAATGTGCTTTCAGAGTTTTGTTTCGTATACCAGAGCCCCGTTGCTGAGCTGGCTGTTAGTTCCTTGGAAGGTGTTTTAATATTGCAGGAGGGATTTACATTTCCACACATGATCGGCGCTGTGGAACGAAGCGAGCAGGTTTGGTGGGTGTCACTGGCTTGCCTGTTTTCCCCCATCCTTTCAGAGTTAAAAGTGATCTGTGCATTATGGAAAAGGTGTGGAAAATTGCTGTGCTCAGCACGGCACGCGGAGCTTGGGGATCAGGTGCCCAAATGTGGCAGGCCTGGTTGTGCTTCCTGGGGAACTTGCTCTTTAAAGGGTGCCTGTCTGGTTTCTGACTTGTTTTGAGGCAGAAACACTTTATTTTTCCAAAATGCCTGACAGAAAAAAAATCTGCCAAACCGCAAATTTGCATCATTTAAGCGTTTGCTTGAGCTTAATGCTTTTGCTCTGGGAAATCAGTGGTAGGACTCCTGCTGGAATTGGTGTTGAGAAGAAGCATTGATTTTGCAGTGGCAGTGAGTCTATTAGGCAGCAGTGTTTGGAGCAGACTCATTTGTCTCTAATGAAGTTACACACTGTGGCTTGACTCATAGGTGATGTCTGTTTGGAAAGGAACCCCCAGGAAAACACAGCTACTTCCCTGCAGGATCAGTGACCTGGACTGCTCCAGGGAATGCCTGGGAATCCTCCTGCCCAAAGCTGGGGCAGGAGCATGAGGTGGCAGCAATGGGAGCTCCCAACAGGTTGGCTTGGGTCTAAACTGTGACCTCACTGTGTGCGTCAAGCAGAGAGACCTCGCTGCTTCCCTTTGGCTCTGATGAGCTCCCCAGTGCTGGTCTTCTCTCAGCTGTGAGGGTTATTGGCTCAAAAAATTAAAGGGTCTTTGATGGGGGACAAAAAAGGCCGCTGGAATAAAATACCAGCTTCTAAATAATTAATTGTGAAGAGAAATCCAGTGCAAAAGTAACAGTGGCATTGAATTCATCAAGGAGGAGGATGAGTCTCTACTGATGTGTCTTCCTGGGTATTATTTTGTTAACTGGCGACTGTGCAGAGCATTCCAGGGAGTTTTATGGCCCAGTAATCCATTGCTGGATGAGGGGAATACATTATTTATAGATGAGAGTGTTTTAACATCCTCGCATGGGGTTGTTTAAGGAGGTCAGAACGCAGAGCAGGGGGAATGGGATTAGCCCAGCTGTGCCACAAGCAGGGGGCGAAAGGGGAAGTTGGCACGTAGATGTTCATGTTTTTATTGTGCCCCACAAGGCACAGGTCACAAAAGAGTTAGGGGTTTCTAGAACCAGAGTGGAGTTTTTATTGATTGTGACATCTCAGATCCTAAGTGAGCTGGAAACAGACAGGAACATCCTTTTCCCTGGTTCGGCAGCCTCGCTCCCGGCTGCATGTTTGTGTTCCCGGTGGGATGCAGGCAGAGGGCTTGAGGAAGGGGGATGCTTGTGAGAGCTGCCAGCCCCTCCTTCCTTGCAGGGGCAGGAAGCTGTGGTGTTGTTCCACGTGTGAAGGCTTTCTGCGTGCCGTGTCCCAGAGGCACAGCCCCGTGAGCCGGCACTGTGGCTGCCAGGCAGGTGCTTGATTCACTGCAGAGTGCTTTTAGTGTAATTGCTTCTTGAGGCTTCCAGTTGGGCTTTCCGTGAGAGCTGGGATGTGATGTTCTCAGGCAGCTCGAAAAGCCCTCACAAAGCCAAGCAGAGGAATGATCTGGGCAGGGGAAGGGGGTGCCCATCAGGCAGCACCTGCAGGCTGAGCCCAGGGAGAGCTGTGCTCCTGGGAAGGGACTCTGCTCCTGGTTTGCCTCAGGAATCTCACTTGTCTCGCTGCTTCCAGCACTCACAGCAGTTCCCACTCTGCTTTCTGCCTTTGCTCTTCCCAGGAGTGAGCTCTGGGCTGGCAGGCTGGAGATTGGGAAACCAGCAGTGGTTCGACTCTGGCACTTTCCAGTAGTGTCAAGACAGATGTCCCATGGTGGCACTTGGCTGTCTCAGAGGTCTTTTCCATCTGTAACTGTATGATTCCATGGTTCTAGGGGTAGTTAGGAGCCCAGACTCCTGGTGATGTTACAGAGTTTAACAAGTGGCCAGGCATCCTCTGGGCTGCAGGAGCTGTGTGCCTGTTGTTAGGAGGAGCACGGAAAATGTGCCGTGGTGCCACTTGAGCAAGACTGGTACGGGGTAAACTGCGTCACCTCGCATTGCCACAGGTGCCCCTGAGTTACAGGGAGTGAGCAGCAGCTCTGGAAGCTCATCTGGGGCTGACCACAAATCACCCTGCGCACGTACATCCTGCTGGAAGGGCACGAGTGTCTGCAGGCAGGGACATTGCCCAAAAATCTGCCATTGGGACACAGGAATGTGGAAGTCACAATGGGTGTGCTCTTCTGTGGGTGTAAGGGCAAGAGGGGTGCCAGTGGGCAGCATGGGCTGCTTGGGAGCAGTTGTGTTTATTTCTGAAGAGGCAGAAACAGTTGTTTTCTTCTGAAAGCTGCTCTGCATTTCTATTTGTATTTTCCCTTCCCAACAGTTTGGAAGAGACGGGCTCAGTTTCTCCTGTGAGGTGCAGAAGAATGAGTCACTTGTTGAGGGGATGTGATAGCGGGTGATAAGTGCAGAACCAGCTCTGGAATAGCAGTGTCTTTATGCAAGAGGTGTTTTTCCTGTGTGTGTAGGGAAATGTTCCTTCCAGCCGGTGCTGGAGCTGTTGGGCACCGAGGGTGAGCCCTCCAAAGATGAGGCTCCCTGAAGCTGGGCAGTGTAGGGCAGAGCTGCAGCTGCAGGAGCTGGGGAAGTTGCCAGACCTTTCCTGCAGCATTTTGTCCAAAGCCAGAAAGTGGTTTTGGGGTCTCTGAGATAGCAGAAGTTGGACAGAAGAAGGGAAGTGGGTAGGTTTTGCATGAATACCTTCTTCCTGTGTTTCTGGGGGCTGCCAGGATCTCCCTCCATCCCTCAGACAGCCCAGTGGCAGTGCTGAAGTACCCTCACAGCAGCTTGGCTTCATGTATTGCTGTAACACTCAGCAGCCCCGCTGTCCTGGCTCTCCCAGGTGAGCACACAGCCCCCTGTGCTCCCAGTCCAGTCCCTCTCACTGGGAGAACAAAGAACCTTCTGCTGCCTGCTTCCCAGCTGGGAATTGCTCTGCTTCACATTTGCATCAGCCTGGGTGGGGAAGGTGTACTCAGAGTGTGCCCCAGGCCCTGAGACACTGAAATGGAGACAAAGGCTCCCATTGCGCAAGGCCACCCGGCAGGGGAGCTGGGAAGCTGCCGGGAAGCTGCCGGGAAGGGAGCCGGGAAGCTGCCGGGAAGGGAGCCGGGAAGCTGCCGGGAAGGGAGCCGGGAAGCTGCCGGGAAGGGAGCCGGGAAGCTGCTGGGAAGAGAGCCGGGAAGCTGCTGGGAAGGGAGCCGGGAAGCTGCTGGGAAGGGAGCTGGGAAGCTGCTGGGAAGCTGCTGGGAAGGGAACTGCTGGGAATGGAACTGCTGGGAAGGGAGCTGGGAAGCTGCTGGGAAGAGAGCTGGGAAGCTGCTGGGTGCAGCCACCTCACACAGTCGTTTAGCTTGGAAAACATCTTTGGGGTCAAGCAGTCCCAGCTGTGCCCGATGCCCACCGTGTCACCAGCCCACAGCACTGTGTGCCACGTCCAGGTGTTCCCTTGGGCACCTCCAGGATGGGCACTGCAGTAGCTCAGGAGCCTGGGAGACCCAGCCCAGAGGTCGTGCCTGATCCTGCCAGCTTTCCCCAGCTGCTCCTTCCCTTTGCCAGTGGTTTCCCCCCTGTCCTGGTGAGGGGATGCCCGGGGAGAGGCCCCTGGGCAGGAGCTGGAGTGCTGCAGGTTTCTGGGGGGTGTGTGATGGCTGGGTGATGTCTGTGCAGGAATTTCAGCAGTGGCTGAGAGCCCTTGTCAGGCATCCTCTGGCTGCAGGTGATGTGTAACACATGCCAGAGGTTGCTCTGGTGAAAAGTGACTGATGTGCTGTTTTTAGCAGTAACAAAGGAGCCTTTTCTTTCTTCCTTTGCAACAATGAGAATCTTGTGGGGTTTTTTTTCTCTGAAGTGGGAGGAAAGTTGTGTTTTTGTTGACTCTCGTGGTCCCCCATGGTGAGTTAGAGGGTGCTGCTGTAAGAGCTGTGAGGTGGGCAGCAGAAACACAGCCAGTGAGAATTGAGGCACAGTCCAGAACTCTGTTCTCTTGGAAATTGCAGGATAAAATTTATGACAATAAAAAGCCTGTGGGAGTCAGTTCCTTGCTGATTTTTTTTCCAAATTAATCTTAATGCTTTAGTAACATCTGGATGATTGCTAGGTAATCTTTTTCTGGGAAGCGCTTTTGTGTGTGTGTGTACTTTGTTGTGGAGTGATAAATCACTGTAATTTACCAGCCTGGTTTTTAAAAATTTGGAAAGTCATACTGTGTGATGTGTTCCTTCGAGCTGTCGTTCCTGGAGGCACCTGAATGAATCCATGACATTTCAGCTCCTGTTTACTGCTTCAAACAGGTCTTTATGCTTGACATGGTTACCTGAGTGTACCTTTAAGTTTGGAGTTTATGGAGAGCTTTTTAAAAGGGAAATTAAAAGGTATAAGAGATTTTTGAGGAGGAATAAAATGAAATCACTTGTTCTAAGCCACCTGGAGCTGGGGAACTCATACAAATGTCCAGAGCTCCATGAAGACTGAGAACCTATTGGGAATATCCCTGGGAGCCCCTGGTCATGGGCTGTCCATTCCCACCTGGCTCAGGCAGTGCCTCTCTGCTGAAATGTGCCCTCCAGCCCCCGTGCAGCAGGGCTGAGGCAAGACAAGGGCAGGGTTTCACAGCCATGCAGGTGCTCCAGGAGCTGAGTCTGTATTTCCAAACGTGGTGAAGCAATGCAGGGGATAGGCAGAGGCTGTCTGGGGCCGTGAGAAAATCACAGTGCCCTTGGTTTGTGCTTCTGGGCAAGGGGAGAGAGAGAAACCAAGGCTTTTCTGGGAGTGTGGCTTTGAGAGTAGATCCACCTGCAGGGCTCGGGCTGCTGGGGCTGCATCTGTGGGAAAAGGGGCTGGATTGTTTGGAAATAGAGGCATTGCAGGGAAGGTGTGCTGGCAGCCTCATGGGGCTTCACAGCTAGGGGAGAAACCTCGTGTTTGCCAGTACCTTACAGCAGTCCTCCTTGGGAATTCTTTTCCAGGCAGAGGTTTGGGTAGCGAGCACAGAGAGGCTGGCACTGAGCAGGGTAAAGATTTGGGCAGGATGGAGGTCAGACAGGGGGCCTGGTCTCTCTGAATCTCTGCAGGGACTGGGATCTCATCAGGTATACATTGAATTCTGCTGGAGAACAGGAGGCTGACCCGCTCAGTGCCTGCCAAAAACCTGGCTCCACTGTTGGGTAGCACTGATCTCTGCTCTGGTGAGCAGTGACAGGACCAGGGAACAGCTGGAGCTGCCTCAGGGCAGGTTTAGGTTGGATTTAGGAAAAGTCAGGCCCCCCAGGGAATGGGCACAGCCTCGAGGCTGCCAGAGCTCCAGGAGTGTTTGGACAAGGCTCTCAGGGACAAGTTGGGATTGCTGGGGTGTCTGTGCACTGCCAGGAGTTGGACTGGGTGAACCCTGTGAGTCCCTTCCAGCCCAGGATATTCCATGGTTCCATGATTCTATTAGGTGCCACGGGAAATGGGAGCTGGGGCTGTTCTGTAGCGTGAGGCAGGATGGTGATTCCCCCATCAGCACCAGGGAGATGGAAATGAAATAATTGCCAGTCCCAAGTCTGTGATGACAGGAAAAACAGCTCCAGCTTTGTGTGAGCCCCTGGACCCAGGCTCACATATCCTCATGTGACTGTGGAGCTCTGGTTTCAGCCCATGCAGGAGCTCTTGGGTACAGCTGCAGGATGAATCCAGCAGGGCCCCTGAGCAGCTCCCGAGGTGGTTGGGGTGGATGTGTCCCACAAGGAGGACTCCTGCAGACAGCACAGCCCTCCTGTGTGTGAAGCACATGTACACCTTGCAAACCATAGGAAGTGTGTCTGTGGAATGTCCTCTTTTTGCATAATTCAGCGGCGCAGAGCATCGATGAGAAGTGCGGCAGCAAATGTTTGTTTGGTGCTGAGGACAAATGTGCAGGGCAGAAAAGGCTGCAGTCTTTGAAGGAACCCAGTGAGACCCACAGCTCCTGGACAGCACGTGGTTAGGCAGGCAGGCAGAATTGCTAATCAATGTATTGAGAGGAAAAATAACCCCTGCAGACCAAACTGTGCGGAGCTGTGGGGACAGCACGAGCAGTCTGGGATTCCAGGCTTTTCCTGGGAGTGCTTTTGGTGGAGGTGCTCAGAGGTGGGGCAGGAGTTGCCATGGTATCCCACGGGGCCTTTCCTGAAGCTCAGAATCACAGAATCCCAGAATCACTGAGGCTGGAAAAGAACTCAGAGATCATCAGGTGGAAGCTGTGCCCAGTGCCCACCCTGTCCCCAGCCCAGAGCACTGAGTGCCACCTCCAGCCCTTCCTTGGACACCTCCAGGGATGGGAATTCCAGACCTCCCTGGGCAGCCCCTGCCAATGCTTAATCACCCTTTCCATGAAGAAATTCCTTCAGATGTCCAGCCTGAGCCTGCCCTGAGGTCTGCCCGTTTCCAGTGCATCTGCAAGGGGAGCAAGAAGTCTGAGGGATTGCCTTTGGGGTTAATTTGGGGTCCAGCCAGCCCCATTTCTAGGACATAGACCTGCCATCCCTGTGAGCACGTTCTCCCTTGCACTGGGATGGGGTCCTAGTCCGAGCTCCAGGGTTTCCCAGGTCGAGGGGCTCGTCCTGCTGGTCCCCAGAACCTGCTCAGGCTGTGCTGTGCTTATCCCAGGTTTGATTTGATCATCCTGTGTTTGAAATAACTGCCCAGCCCATGCTCCCTCAGCAGCTTTAGGAGGAGCACAGCTCACCTGGCATTCACACAAGATTGCAGATATTTAGCTCTTTCAGAGCAATCTTGAACCTGCTCATCAGAGTGTGCATCTCACTTGAAGCCACTCCAGCTGTGCAGAGCTATTTTTGTACAGGAACCCTTTGAAATTTTAATGTGCTTTTTGCTCATTGAACCCCAAAATGAGTCACTTAAGGGAGCAGCAGCAGTTTTTCAAAACCTCTGCCTACCTGTTGCTTCCACTGGCTTTTCTGTAACCTGCTTTGGGCCTCGATTATTCATGGAAAAAGTGAAACACATCCAGGTGTTTCTCAGGAATGTGATGGGATTGTTGGGGTGTCCTGTGCAGG
>VYZP01022687.1:0-12003 GCA_013400635.1 Hypocryptadius cinnamomeus
TACACATGTAGACTACAATAGCACATGTCTACAATATTTTTGAAACAGATTTGACTTTAAAAGGAGGAACCACTTGTAGGGGAACTGAAGGCATGGTTATAAATGATTTAAATGTTGCCTCACAGCAGGGTTTTCTGAGAAAACTGCATAGTACTGACTTTTCCTGACTTCCAGGGATTAAAGTTTCTGAATAGACTGTCTTTTGAGCAATATGATGCACGATGTAATGCCCGTAGCAGTGCAGATAGGGACATATTCTTCCCATGTTGTGGGAAACAGTAGGGGAGGGATGTTCAGAAAACTGCTATTTTTTTTTTTTCCTGCAGAAAGAGCAAATGTGAATACTTCAAATAATAATTTAAGGCATGTAGTAGCCATGTCCCATCAAATTAATAACTCAAGTTGAGCACTGTCATTTGCCATGTAACTAACTTACAGATTTAAATGTTTTAACAAGGGGGTTTTGGACTGGTTTTAGAAAAAAGCCTATCTGCAGGATCTTTTTTTCCTTTTTTCATTTTTTTAACAAATGAACCTTATTCCATATTTCTGATTAAAGCAGCAGAGTGGGATGAAATTATGAGAACCCCAACATGGAAATAACACATAACTGTCTTATGGGCAATTAGAGGAAATGACTACAAACTTCAGGAGCGTTCAGTGAGATTCTTAAGACTGGTGAATTAGATTTTGATACTTATTAGTTTGGTCATTGAAACGTTATATCAAACCACTTTTTTTTCCTTGTAAATTAATGGGCTTTCAAAGTTTTACACCAGCAACACTTTTCTACTTGCAGTTTGTTGGGTAAACTATAGTTTTATGTGACTACAAAACGGTTGAGCTGAATAGCAGCTGGAGGTAAAGTTTAGAAAGCCAGATGGAAGTTGCTGCACTGGCATACTGTCCATTATGTTGTCACCATTAAGTTTCCAGGGCTTAAGAGCACGCTGTTAAAATTTGCAAAAATGAAGTGGCCAAGCCTGGCAATGAAAACAGAGGATGAAGTAACAGAAACTGGTTGCTAAGCTATGAAAAGGCTTTTGCTAACAGGTGTTAGCAAAATGGAAGGCTGTTTCTTAAGTGCAATAGAATCCCTTTGGTTCCATTTTTAAGGGACAGAATATCCTTTTATACTAGGAATCTTGAGTGCTTAGTATGTAGATTTTATTTTAATTTATTTTTTAAGCAAACAAACCACATAAAACTAAAGCAAAGTATGTCTTCATATATATATATATGTATTTTAAAAGCTGTCATTTTAAGCAACATTATTGAAGGATAGCTATCTGGGAAATTGCTTCAGGCAACTTCTAGTTCTGCAAATCAGAAAATAAAGGCAGAATTAAGCCTCACAAAAAAAAAAAAAAAAAAAAAAATGCTTTCTGTTCAGATGAATGACAGACAAACTCTTACTGGGAACTCCAATCTACTCTCAGTTACAGCTAAATTATAGCTAAAACAGAAATTCTTTATTTTAGCTTAGATGTCAAGCTTACTANAAATTCATCTCTTTAGAACACAGAATTAGAATTGATCAGGTTTGTATTAGTAAAATGAGTGAATCCTAGTACTGCCTAAAATTATGGGAATTCTACTTCTGTTTCATGCTAATTAACATAGCATCTGTCCCCTCACCTCTCTTCATAAATAAAATTTACTTTAAACAACAATTTGTTCCAGAGATGTGCATACTGTGTCCATTATAGTTTTTAAATGATGAAATAGAATAGATTCTTCCCACCACTTCTAGGAGGGGAAAATAATAAATAAAATCATTATAATGATATAAGGAATGCAGTCATTACAAAGGTTTAAGAGAACCTAAAGTAGAAAAATTTTTTGAGAACTCTAGAATCTCATACAAGTTCTTCAAAGCTATGTATACTTTCTAATTGCAATTAAATCTATAAGAGAGGCCAAACAGCTCTGTCATACCAGGATCCATTTTTCTCTCTCTTTTTGTTTTTTTGTTTTGTTTTGGAGGGGTTTTTTGTTTAGTTTTTGTTTTGTTTGGGGTTTTTTGTTTCCTTGAGGAGGGAGTTTTGGTTTTTTTTTTTTTGGGTTTTTTTTTTTTTTTTTAAGAGGAAGATTTCACTGGCATCCATCTCCATCACAGATAATTGCTTGCTTGGCAAGATGAATGCCATCACTAAAATCACCCCTCACTTCCTTCTTTTTCCCCCATATGCTGAGCATGATACCATATGGTGAGGAATATCACTTGGGTCACTTGGGGTCAGCTGTCCCAGCTGTGCCCCCTCCCAGCTTCTTGTACCCTCCCAGACTCCTTGGTGGTGGGGTGAGGAGTAGAAAAGGCTTTGGCTCTGTGTAAGCACTGCTCAGCAATAACTAAAACATCCCTGAATTACCAACACTTTGCAACACAAATCCAAAATAGAGCCCCATGTTAGATATTATGAAGAAAATGATCTCTACTCCTACCAAAACCTGCATAATTCCCTTCCTACATTTTCTCTGGAAAAGGACAGTAACTTGAAACCTAAGAGATCAAAGGGAGTCACCTATGAAAGGGACTGACATTTTGCAAGCTGGTTAATCTTGCAAATTGGTTAATTGTATGTGCAAGCAGGTATTCACTAATTGGATGCTCAATTATCCATTTTTCTCAAACAATGGACAATTGTATATATGAAATTAAAGGTTTATGGACAGCTAACTCTTCGGTAATGAGATTAAGCAGAGACCATCTTAAAAGACATCATCAACATTTCAAGGCTTCAGAGAAGTCAAGGGGGATGAAATTCTCTTATGAATAAGCACTGTGTAGTGTTGCCTAACAATTAAAGTATATATGTGGTAATATTAATATCAGAAAGCAGCAGAACCCAATATAAATGATAATTAGGAGAAATGACAGCTCTGCAAAAAGGAGCGATAGCATCATTAGTGCCACTAGGGGCTTTGTGAAGCATACTCTTGACTGTGCAGCTATAGAGCAGGGAAGGGGGTGGGGAACAACAGCTTTTGATCAGGCCAGATCTGGAAATTCAAACCACTGCCTAGACAGATTGCAATAATTTTCGCATTTTCAGAAGGGTTTACATATGGCTTTTCAATGTGTTTTCAGTCAGACACTGAAAGTGCTTTTGGAAATAGGACTTAAGCTTGTTTCCTGAGCTTTTCTTTTGCCTTCTCTCCACATTGCATTAGGATAGTTACTCTAGAGCTACAAACTGATAGCCCTGGAGGCTTTTAAAAATACATTCAACCTAAAATATAATGAACTATGCTTTTTGGAGTAGAAGATAGGATTACAGGGATCCCTTTTAATGTTTTTCTGTCCCTGCCACCTGAGGATTTTGTCTGCCTTGTGGGTTGATGTGACTTTTGTCTACATTCATAAACAACTTCCTACAAAGCTCTGAGGTAAATCTAAGAAGGGAAAAATAAGGAAAAATACCATATACAGTTGAATATTTTTGTTACTTTCTAGCCAATACCATGCACATAACTTTAAACTGCATCAAAGGTGAATAAAAGTTTTAAATTATTTTATTTAGAATATGTAGTGGCCAATAGTGCTTTCATTTTATAAAAAAATTAGAAGAAATAGTTAAATCATTTTCTGAGTACCTCAGAGCCTATAAAGATGCTTCTGATCGGGTTTGTCAGTCTTGTCAGTAGGTGATGTGCATCCACGAAACAAAAGCATGAACTGAAGTCCTAAATCCCAGAAGCTCTCAGGTACTGAAAAAAATTCCTGCTTTGATTCTGCTTCCCCTCCCTCATCCTCCTCTCTCCTTTCCACTCTGCTTTTCCTGTGTGGGTGATTACTGTTCAGTTTTGGGTAGGTTAGAAACTGAGGAGAAAGCAAGGTTTGTCCCAAGTCCCATCCAACCTAGGAGTCTTGCAACCTTTTGAGTTCAGGTTTTGGGTTGCTTTTTTTGTTTTTTTTTTTGGGTTTTTTTTTGGTGTTTTTTTTTTTAAATTGTCTAGAAAACACCAACACAAAAAAATATCTGAAACTCTAGCTTCAAAAGTCTTGAGCCTTACACTGGACAATAATTAAGTTTCTCAATGAGTTTATAGCTCAGAAATTAAATTTCTATTATTAGTTAGGTTATAAATATCTGTGTGGCTTATCAGCCAATATTTCTGGCCTTCAAATATTTAAATATATTTACATGAGCTGACTGAAGTGACTAGAACTGAGCTTGGGATGACAGGTGAGAGTACAGCCAGATTTTGGTCTAGAATTGGTGGAGCAAACAAAAGGATCACAGAATATTCTGAGTCAGAAAGGACACACAGGGATCATTGAGTCCTTAAGTGAATGACCCATATGGGGATTGACTCCAGAGCCTTGGTGTCACTAGCACCATGCTCTGACCTACTGAGCCAATCTCAGGCCATTTCAGACATGGCTGCAAAGAATTAATACCCTCATCAGATCAGGAAACTTGGCTTTGAACCTCAAGGATGAGAGGCTGTTTATTATTTACTTATGTTTTATAAATCCCTTTTTTGACACTTCTACTCCATTTGGATAATGCTACTGATTTCAATTGTAGTGCTTGTGAACAGAATTTTGTGTAGGATAAGGCAGATGAGCTATTCCTGCCTTTTCTCTTAGCTATATCTATCCTTTCATTACATGCTGTTACCATATTGCCTCATTTCAAAACAAACCAACCCAACTCTGATCTGAATAAAATCTGAAAATAAACCCAAAAACCAGAAAATAAATAAAAAAAAAAAACCAAAACAAACCACCAACCCCAAAATATTTCTATAATCAGGAAAGGAAAATTCCCTAAGATTTCAGAGGACCCAGTCATAAGAATAGACATGCACAGTGATTATTTCCCCCAAGGGATTTTAGAAGATACAAACATAGCTCTGCAACCATTTCTGCTGGGCAATTTTTATTATGACATATCTTCTGGTAATGCCCCTGTGATACCAGTTCAAAGCATGACAGCACTCTGTATGACAGTAAAATGTCTTTGAATACTACAGCACAAAATGGTTTTATATTCTATATAGTCTAAAAAAATGTGCTAAATACTCCATATCCACATTTCCAAAATAATGCTTTATGGATCATTCTATACCATGACAGTTTATGCTGTATCAGTGATCAAGTCAGCTTAGACAACATGACTTATTTTCTGAGGTACTGGAAAAATGCTCTATTGAAAAATCACAGAATTAGTATTTGTGTATGGTATGCAATATTGCAGTCTACTAGAAAATTGTCATATTTTGAAAAAAAAAGTATTATCACAGTAAAATTAATAATAAAGTGCAAATGAAAAACTCACTGCAGAAAATAATTCTTATTTGACAGATACACCATCTCTTGATTGTGTCCCTTGGAATAATGAGCCATTTTTCTGAGCCAGAATCATAGTGAAGTGTGGCCTGTATTTGGCCATTCTTGAGCAACCCAACACAGGAGAGGCCAAATGAAGTTTAAAATTGAAAGTTATGCTTTTTATATTGTAGTGCATTAAAAAATGAGCACTTCTGGTGGCCATGATCAGTGCCTATGTCTTAGTGACAGGATGACTTGGGTAGGTTAGAAGCTGTGTAGAAAGCAAGGCTTGTTCCAAGTCCCATCCCACCTGCTTTTAACCCATAACCCATAAATGTTTATGTTGTCGGACCAAATGTAATAAATATTTATGTAAAGCATGCCACTTATACAGCATCTGCATAGGCATCAGCTATTTGCTCCACTTGAAAAAAATAATTTTTATAGCTAAATGTTGAAAGAAATTAAAGCCTACATGAACTTTTCTCACCACATCTACTCCCAGGGCTAAATAGCATCATCTACTCCATATAGCTCTAATAAGTGGATTCCCTTGAAAGAAAAGTAGTTCATTGGAAGGGCTCACTGTGTGATGTTACGTTTCTTCTTATTGATGAACTAGTGATTTTTTGCCAGGAGATTTAAGGATGCTGTTGGGGATACATTTTTAGCTCTTTACAGGCAATTTTGGGAAAATTTGACCCCAGTCTACTCCAACGAGAGTGGATTTTTACAGTTCCTGACTTAGCTATGAATTGTGTCCTTTTTGCCTTTGATATGGGGCCCTTTGTAGTAGATTCAAGTCTTGTTCATTCTGTCAAAATTTTAGTTATGCTATATGTCTTGAAATAGGATTATCCACATCTTTCCTAAGGGATGATGAGAGTAATGAGCAATTAGTTCACAGAGGGCCAGCTTTTCATGTAAATTTCTTCTTTCTATGTAAATTCTGCTTTCGTTAACAGAAATTGACCTTTATTTTTCAAATTGCCAGCTCCCTGCAGTTTCTCTCGTCTCCAAACTATACTGAAAAAAATGAGCAAAGAAAAGAGAACATTTCAGTAAATTATCCTTTGTCATTTTAATGCCAGTGTAAACACAGAACTGGCAAAAAAATTCCTCTATTTAGTAGTTAGCTAATGTTAAGAAGGTTCATTATTATTAAATAAAGGTGATATACAGCTGGTGTTTTATACAGGCATTACAAATGTAGTAAAGTTGTGCAATAAAGGTTCTTGTCAGGTTTTATAATGTTAAAGTTGATATGCTTTTATTTGGTATATATTGAATGTACAGTGAATGATAGAGCTTCAAATTTCCATGTAAGTAATTGTGAAAGAAGAGCAGGAAGTCCAGCGCAGAGTGTGTTCCTGGAGTGTGAATCCAGGAGCAGAATGTTCTCCTCACACTTCTTATACCTTCAGCATAAAGCAAGGGAGAGGTGAGTTAAAATACTGGCATTGACTTGGGATGAAGCAATCTATTTTCTTCCCCTTGTGGAATGATGATCAGGGATATGTGTCCATTGGATAAAATACACTGAAATCTTCATGAAATTAATAACATTTCTCCAATAGTAGAGGTAGGGTAGGCTTTGAGCTGTCCCATCTCATGGCTGACAACTGACATTCCTACGAGTCTGCTGCAGCAGCTGTGTGCCATCCTGTCCTTTTCACAGGACTGTACTCAAAATACATTGCTGGAAGAGACAGTATGACAATAAGATTTCCTTCAAGAGACCAAATGTGCTTATTGGCATTGCAAGCACAGAGGATCACAGATACAAATTGAAGTGGATGCTCCTAACTTTATTTCCTCTTTCAATTTCTTAAAGTGTCAGTGTTGGAATGGTTCTATTAACCTCATTGATATGAATAAAATTTTCACTGCTTGTTGCATAAAGCTTTTAGCAGCAAGGCTTGCAGGCCTTAGGCAAAATAAATTTACTGCAGAAGGTAAATCCCCATGGGAATTAAAAAAACTAAATATTATCTCATTCTGTTCTGAAAAATTTTCTTCCTACACTTAAATAAATGCTGTTCTCAGATCCCAGCAGCCCCTTGGTGCACCCCATTGCTGTTCTGCCCTTTTATATTACTTGGCAGTCTGATTTCAGGAACTTCTTTCTCCCTTTCCTGCCTGATGTCTCCAGCATTTCCTCCTGTCCCTACAAAGCTTTCCGTATTTCTTACTCTTGATAGCTGTAAATATTTATTGTTCTGATCATTGTTGCTGGAGTTAGTGGTAGATATAAAATGTCATTATATCTTTCTTAATAGCTGATTGAAATATCAGTTTTCCTAAGGCAAGCCTTTATGGCAGGGCAGGACTTTCCTCAATGACTGATTTATATCGCAGTACTTTCAAGAATTCAGTTTTTAGAGAATACACAGAAAAATGGATTTGAACAGAAATGTCAAAAGTCTGTTTTCATTCAAATATATTTTTTATAATTATTTCTAGTAGATCAAATGTGCTGCTAACCATTCAAATGAGGTCCTAGGAAAAGAAAATTCTCCAGCAGAAGCCTTTTTAAAGATGTTAATTTGTTAGGAAAACTAAGAGATGGAAGGTTTCCCAATTTGTATATTTCAGATATGACAAAAGACATTTTTGTTTCTGAGGCAAAACCAGAGGCAAAACCATTTCTATCTATAAATAGATAGAAAAATAAGCATTGTTTAATGTTTTTTCTGTTTTAGGACATGTGGCCAAAGTACCAAGGGGATGCCTTCAAATTGCCCTATTGCTTACATTTGTAAGGAGTAGTCTGTGAATAAAAAAAGAAATTACCAGACGTTTGATTCTGTGCTAGGGATAATGTTTCACATAGAGGAAGGAAAAATACATTTATTTGGTAATAACTTGCTTTTGATTTTAAAATAAAGCTGGAGATAAAATAAAGCAATGGTTTGGAAAAGAGCAGGTAAGTATGAGCTGCATGATAAGCATGGACAATGCAAATGTCTGTGCTTCACCATTGTTTTGCCTTAAATGCTTCTCTGTAATCAGGGGTGTAGTTGTGTGTGTTTGTGTCCACATGGTGCTAGAAAATTAAAGCTTTCTAGACTGAACAGGAATGCCAGTTAGGGTCTGCTGTGCTGGTGATTTCTTGAGTAGACTTCTGCCCACTGGAATAACTAATTAATGTCACGTAAAGCATAGGACGTGTAAAATAGTGACAACTCAGTCAATTTATCACAGCTTTGCTGAACAGAGGCAAGAGCTTACTTACTGCACTCCAATTTGTTGGATGGTTTAGTTCCTTGACTATGAACATGTATTTTCAGTTGTCAAGTCTCTTAAGAGATAATTTTTTCACCATCTATTTTTTGCACAATCACAAAACTTTTGAAAGCTTTCAGAAGTTCTTAACAGATTTATGAAGATAATTCTTTAAAGTCCTGCAGAACACTTCAGCCAGCTTCTTTTCAGTTCTCATCCTTGGTTTGGTCTAAAGGGTCTGAAAAAGACCACACGAAACAAATTACAAGAACACCTTGGAAGGCTGATATATTTGTTTAGAATGTGACGATGATTCTGCTTCCTAACAGAATATTACACTTCAGGTATAGCTGCAGCTTGGTTCTAGTGTGAAATAAGGATTCTTTCAAACAAGAATGTCTGTATCCATGAGATGCTTAAGATTATTTATTATAGATGTATTTTTTATAAGATACATATATGTGTATATGTGTATATATAGAGAAAGAGCACATAATTTATCTAGTCAAAAAATAGAGAATAAGTTAAAATACAGATAGTGTTAAGGAGCATACTGGTAAATGTGTCAAATAGTTTAAGATGAACACAATGAGTAGAAATCCTATTTTCTCTTTTGCTGAGATGGAGGACAAACCAGAGCTTTTGTGAATGAAAGGGAAGAGTTTCAACCTAGGCTACCCTTTTTCCCTGTTGTTCCCTTTCTCAGCCTCTGTGCTACTGCCCCTGACAGCTTCAATTCATGGCCTATCTCAGAACAAGCTCCTGTGCCTGTGCACAGGCCACATGCATAAAAATAGCATTAGTTTTCAAATATAGCTAAGAAACTTCATCTCAGGCAGAAGTCATTATGGTCAGAGCAAAATCCTAATATTTGGTATTAAACATTTCTTTAGGTAAGGACTGGGAAACTCAATCTCCTCTGTAAGTAGTGCTGATATTCTTAAAGTTACCACATGACCAACTTGTATGGCCAAATGGAATAGAAATTATTTTGACCTTTATCTTTGCCCTTTCAAATAGAAATAGGAACTTTAGAAATAGGATGAAGTTTTACTTTGACCATGCTGATTTTTTTAGGATTTGTCATGAGTACCCCATTTAGAAGAGGGATGAATCATTTTGACTATCCATTTTTAATACTCTGAGAGATAAGGGGAAAGAAATCCCAAAAATTAGAGTTTGCCTTATAATATTAAATTTGGTGTGATTTATCAGAAAAAGAAATGAGGAAAGAGTAGTGAATTCATGAAAGATTAATATTATTTCTGAGAGGTCTGAAGAAAAGAAGGCCAAGGTGGAGCCTGTAATTGCCATCTGCTGAGGGAGTGCTTACAGGAGACATAGAACCACACTCTGCTCAGGTGCCCTGAGAAAGGATGAGAGGAAACAGATCCCAGCTGCAGCAAGAGAAATTCTTATCAGGAAAAACAAAACCATTCTCTACAATAAGCAATAGTCAAAATTGAAAAATTTCTCCAGAATAGTTGGAATCCCCCTTCTTGGGGATTTTTGGAATTAGGCTGGACAAGGTGCTAAGGAAGCTGATCCAGCTTTGAAGTTGTACTGCCTTGAGGAGGGAGAGGAACCAGATCATCTCTCATCAACCTAAATTGTATTGTTCAATTATATTGCTGATTGTAGATAGTGATATTCGTAATCATAGCAATGATGTGGTTCTCCACTTAAAGTGTTAGCTTTGCCCTTGCGATCTAAAAATTAAACAACTTAAACCTGATTTTCTCCTAGAGTTTGCAGCAAAGTTAGGAAAGGCAATACTTGTGTGCAAGGATGTTTCTACATCACATACTGAAGCATTTTAAAGATGATTCAGGGTAGAGTGCTCAAAAAATCCAAATGTAAATTTTTAAAAAGAAGGCACATTTGATATTTTGTACATCAGTTTTCCTAAATCTAATAAAAATCACAAGAATTTTTCTAAAATAAGCTTTTAATAGTGGATATTAAACTGGTAAGCCTGGTGAACATTTAGTTTACATGGAAGGAGTTAACATTTGAATATTTTTTAAACAACTGTTGTAAACTCAGTGTTTTGAACAGTGATCCTGCTAACACAATAGAACAGATGCTGTTATTGGATTTATAGAGCAGGTTTCTGTAAAATTCTGCATGTTGCTGTAGATTGATCACATTATTGCAGGACATGCAATCAAGCTTACAATTACTCAGTCACAGGTATTGGGGCTAAGCTTATATTTAGACAAGCATTTGACATATCAATCAATATGATACCATGAAAGATTTACTGAAGTTGATCATACCATAACTCATTTTTGCTATGTGAAAAAAAAAATAAATTAGGGGAGACAAATAGAAAAAGTTCCTCTCTCCACTTGGACTATTTAGATTCCACAGAATGTCTAATGTTCCTTTAGGAGTTATGAATAAAAGTTGCATCGATTCACTCCTTTCCTCAAAGTGCATGAAGAAAAACAAAACCTAAATAAAAAATATTTTGCTGCAGTAGTTACTGCAAATAAAGATATATCTACTGGAGATATCAAGACAAGCCTATTAACTAGCAACTTTTTATGCTTATTTCAGAAAGGGGATTAAAACAGTGGTTTCAGTACTTGTTTGCCTGGCTTTGCTTCTCATCCATGTCCTGAAGAACAAGAAGTGTGAAAAGTCTAGTTTCTTTTCCGGGCTTGAAGTTTCTGACATCCAGAAAGGAAAATACTTCCATTATTTAGAAAGAGAAATGTAACAATGATTAGAAAAGATTTTCATGATATGAAGTGAATATTCATCTTTCTAAGATACACTCCAGGAAAATGTATGTGGTTCTGTCATTGGCTGTTTAATAATTCCAGACATTGATGATTTACACCAGACCTGGAGAGCGCAGTGTTTGCCTGCCATCTGTCCCAGCTAATCTCCAAATTCCATCTACAAACGTGGATGACTTACAACTTCCCTGATTAATGTCATCTATCATTTTCTTCATAACACAGAGCAATTAATCTCGGCTGGTCCCAGGGGTCCGCCGCAGTGATAGGTTTTGTGGGGGGTAGAAAGAACCCGCAAAAGTCTGTTTGGAAAGAACACCCTTTAACACCCTTTCCTCACCCTCCACCCCACCCCCCTTTATTCTTCTATCCTTTATTATTCCTTTTTGTGTGTGTGTGTGTCTTTTCCGCCCTCTCCCGTCTCTCCTCCCTGTCTGACATTCGTGACAGGGCACCGGCGCCAGGAGCTCCCTGGCCGTGGGAGCGGGCGCGGTGCCCGCTCGCAAGCGGGGCTGTCCCGGCTGCGCAGCTCGTACTCCCGCACCCGAGGGGCAGCGGGCAGGTGCCCGCACGGGCCGGGCGGAGGAGGACAGACGGGAGAAGGAAGAGAGGGCGGCCGCAGCTGCATTGCGGATGGAGCCGCTGGCTCCCGGGGAGGGGCGGCCGCGTGATGCCGGGGGGCGGGTGAAGGCCCGCGGAAGGCAGCGTGGGCGGCGCGGGGCACCGGGGGCGCGGAGCCTCCGCCCCGCC
>VYZP01022687.1:19568-35504 GCA_013400635.1 Hypocryptadius cinnamomeus
AAGCTGCTTTTAAAAATATCTCAGAAAATGGGACTTCTAGTGTAGAAATATTGTTCTTCCTACTGAAATATTTTGGATGAAATTTGCAAGATTTTCCAATGGACATTCCCACGTGGGACAGTGTATGGGTCAGTTTCACTAAGCAGAGAATGTTTGTCCCCAACTACTTCCCATTTCTCTGTTTCAAGTACTAATAAGGGAAGATACTAGAATTGAGTTAAAGAATTTTAATTGTTTAGGTTGTCAAAAAAAGGAATTAGTATAGTAATTATATTATAATAGTAAATTTATATATTCTGATTTTCGATGTTTTTGTTTTCCTTCAATGAAACTAATGGATAGTGATCAGAAAAAATAGTGATTTTTCTGTTGTGCTCAACCTTTATATTAATACTTGTTTACTCTAGCAATTATTAAATAAAACACATAAATGACTAATCTACCTTGAGCTGACTAGTGAGCCCCAAATGCCTGTGAGTTCTGCACATCAATCTTCTCCGAGTATGGAATTCAGATGCTAATATATTTAATATGCGAGACCTTTAATGCAGAAAAAAAAAATATATTGAAAAGTGATGTAGCCACCTGATTAATTTATTTAGTTAGTTTTGAAGAGCCCACTCAAAATGGGTCAGGCTTGCACTGTTTGACTAGCTGACTTTGAGAAAGTTTGGAGGCAGTAGGTAACTTGACCTATATTTTTAAATTGGGACTTCAGAAACTGGGCTGGAGGAAGAATCTTGTAAACTTTCTATGCATGGAAATATTGAGGTTTGGACACTGACTTGATCTCGTTCCAAGAACTCATGTATTAAATGTGCACCTGAGTTAGAGGCTGCTTTATTTCCTCATCTGAGAGTTTTAAGTGAAGTTCATTATAATTTTATCTGAGTAAGAGCAAAGGAGGCTCATGTTGCATTTAGCCAGGCATGTTTCTATTAAAAAGGTACTGTATGTCTGAAAAGTGATGCCTTCTGATTTTTAATGTTGCATTGCTTTTTTCAGTAATGGAATTGAGTGTTTTAGAAGTAAAACTTAATTTTTTAAAAAAAAGATTAAGAATGTTACAGAAGTGGTACTGTATTGCAAAGTGCTACTGCTTTGATTGGTGTCACAAATCTCCGATAGTGTTTTGCTTGAGCTCTGCCTCTGGCTGTGTTAATGTGCTACAGTTTCTCAGAAAACACATCACAGTCCACATCCTTTGCTTATTGTGCTATTACCTGTTCACCACAGAGGACACAAATTGTCTGACTTTTGAGTCTGAAAGATTTATGGAAATTTCAGTCTATTCTTAATTTAAAAACCCCTGTTAATAGCATTAGTAAAAGCGTAACATTGGGGGTGCCTGCTAGTGTTGTGACTTGGTGTATTGCTTTTTAACTACTGTCTCTACTTTTCCAAAGTGGAAAGATTGCCGTCAGAATACAAAAGAGTTTGAGAAAGAAGAGGTATTTACCCTTAGTTACTGCAGCTTTTCTTTTGCTGATCTAGATTGTTCTCTCACCTTTCAAAATCCTCTACGAAGTCCCAATAGCTCTTATTTGCTAAGATTTCTGTATAAAAGAATGACCTATCATCTGTTTTTCTTGTGTAGGAGACACCTGTAGTGTTCAAATAGATTTACACTTGGGCTTTTTGACACTGACTGCCACTAGTATTCTGTTGTAATTCGGTATTTTTTATGCTGACTTAGTGAGGCTTTACAAGTTTCCCATGAGCATGTGCAAGGATCACTTGAAAACTGAGGAAGGTGGGTGTAGAAATCATCCAGCACACAGAAAATGATGGCATAATCTGATCAGCTGATACCAAAGACATTATAAAACTTTACTCCAGATGGGGTCCTTTTGGACCACTTTTATATTCTCTTTACACAATTTGCAATGTGTTAAATCATGCTGCTTTTTAGGTAAACATCTACCAAGTAACAGATTGAAACAAATGTAGTTTTGTGAGTCTGTATTAGAAGAATGTAGTGGTTTTCAGATAGTTTTGCCTGCCCCATTTAAGTTTTTAGGAACACTTGTGACTGTCACTTTTTTCTTCAGTTTTCCAAAGAAGATTGTCAAGACATGGAGAGAACATCTTAACTCTTTGTCATGATGGCAGCAGATTTGGTGACCTAGCTGCTTAGTGAACTTGCAGATTCATTTGAAGCAAACTTATTTGGGGGAAAGAGCAAGTATTTTACATAGTTTTGCTACAGTCAGCTTTCTAGTGTCAATTCTTTGTATCAGAGTAGAAATTTTACTCATGGGTAGCAGTGATATTACATGCCTCCCATCTGAATGCTGCAGGGTGTTTGTGCATGCTTGAGGCATAACTTGTCATAAAAGTGCTGCTGATGAAACAAAAGCCCTTTCCTATTTTTTTTCTCGTAATTGCCAAATAAGAAGTACAGACAATGAAGACTAACAATGCTTACTGCAATAATGTAAAAGAAAAATCAAGCTATTCAACTAAAGTAATTAGAACATTTTTGTTGCTTAACTTCTGTGATTTTCTTTTTTTTAATAATTTTTTTTCTGTGTAATACTGTGGTTAGCCCTACAAGCAGTTTCCTAATGTAATATCTTTATATGGACTGAAGCACAGCTTAAGCATGGCAGGCAATTGTAATTCAGTGCATGTGGCATGGGAAGAGTGACTTTGGGTGAAATCAATTTGTGAGGCATTTTAAAAATTAACTTCTGTCATTTTTGTTTGCTTCTTCCTCATGAAAAAAGGAGACTTTCTTTTGGAAATAAAAATGGAAATGTATGCTAATGAGTAGAAAATTCCTTCATGTACTCCAAAAGAGGGTTACAGTACCAAGAAGAACCAAGATTGTGGTTTCAAGCTTCATCAGCTAAAGGATGCTGTTTGAAAAAAATTCTGCCTCAGGTCACAGCTAAAACATTTATTTAACTAGTCTCATTATAAAGCTTTATAGACTTCCAAGAGAAATTAATAATTCAGAAGGACATCTGTTAGTAAATAATTTAAATAACCATTTTTAAGCTAACAGTCATTAGTTACCTGTGTAATATTTCTGAAGAACAGTTCTCCAATTGAAAAGAATGTGTGGCAAGACTACAAGAAGAGAATAATTTGACAGTCTTCAATAGATGAAACACATTCATAGTATTTAATGATTTATGCTTTACTACCTTCTGTAATCCTCATTTTTACCATTTGACCTTCAGAGTATATTGTGGTAATGAATTGCACAATACTAAAGCTTCTATAAAAAAACTGTTACTTGCATTTGAGACTTGTCAGTAATTTTATTAAATGTCCTCTAGTTTGTGAGCCTCAATTTGTCTTTCATACCTTTGATTTTATGGATCTCTGCTCTAGCCACTCTGTGTGCATTTCTCTTTCATGATGAAAGATACTTTTTTTTAATATAAAAGCCACAGCATAATCTTTAAGCATCCATGTTGTTATGCCCTAATGTGTTTTCTAGTTCTTCTCTGTTAATGGTGTAAAACAGCAACCAGAATTTGAGCTACTTTCATAAAGTCACATTTTGAGGATTCTTGGTTTGCTGTCAAAATATTTTCCAATTAAATCTCCTCCCACTCTGTCTCATTGCCAAAATGAATAGATTTTTCTCTGCTGCTGGACATCAAGGAGACATTTTCAGATTGCCATTCTTGATGACTCTAAAATGCCATTCTTACAAACTGGTATAGAGCCCATCTCTGCTTATATGTGATTGGGGTTGTGTGTGTGTATTTTTTGTAATGCATCACTTTATAGGCAGTGGATTTCACCTGTAATTCAATTTTCCACACTTGTGTGAAAGCCTTCTGCAACTTTGATCATTCTCAATTATTAGCAGGTATGTTTTTCCTTCATTACCAAGTTTTGAATAGTTAACTTTTCTTCACTTACATGTGGAAGTGTAAATGTCTCTATCTACTGAGAGAATAAATATATTTTGGAGATCATATATCCATATTATATATTTATAGTTATGTGATATGTTGTAATGAATGAACACATTTCCTTTAGAGATGCAATGTATCCTCTCATTCCTGTGTAATTTCTATTTCTGTTTGTCTTGGGTTCTTTGTGCTGCTGTTAAACACACATGCAGTAGATACTCATAACTGGTCTATTTATGTTGAATAAAATACCATTTCACACAGACGTGTGTGTATATGCGCATACATGAATTCATATACTCCCATATTTGGTTTATCATCAATGTAAAAGCACAGTCATGTTTAATCTTAGCTTTACTGGTAATTTTCATGTATGCTGCTTAATCCTTAGGCTGGTAGTTTTGTAAAATTGTCAGAGACAATTCCTAATTATGTAGCCATTTTTTCTACTGTCAAAATTATATCAGTGTTGCATGGGAGCTCATCATGCGGTGCCCAAATCTAAGACTTACACAGAGATGCTTAAAAATAGCAGCTGGAATCAAAACGAATTTTTAATAATCTCACATCTACAATGGGGATTCACCTGGAGACAGTAATTTTCTTTTGGGCGGGGGGAGGCCCTGGAATATAAAACTAAATTATTTTTATGAAGTTTAAACTTTGTAAAGCTCTGGCTATGTGGTTTTAACTTTTGCTGCGGTGGGGTGGAGCAATTGTGATTTACAAACTATTCACTGTAATTTTGCAAGTGTTTGGAAATAGCTGTCTGGTAGAGAATTTCCACAACTGGAAAATATCACTAAAGCCCAGTCTGCAGACATCAGTGACATTTCATTGCACCTGTCTCTTGTTGCTCTCTCTCTAAAATTGCTGTTGTATCTTGAGGAGATTTAGTCACAGAAAAACCAGAGGTGTTCATACCTTCCTGAAGTAGTACAGGAACAGCGTGAGGACCGGCGATACCTGCATGTGTGCACTCATCACAGGTGCCAACAGTGCCATGGAAGCAGTGTTCATAGGCAGGGGGGTTTGCTGAAGATTTGGGGGTGTTCTGTGGGGTTTGTGAATCCTCACCTGGGGGAAGGTTTCTCTTTCTGGTGTGCCCTGCACTTACGTAGCAGAGCAAGGGGGACTCGCTGGCAGCTGTGTGCTGTCCCTGGGCCTGTGGTGAAAGGGAGGCTTAGAGCCAGGTCAGAGCTGCTCATGTGCTGTGAAGGGTTATGGTTTGAAGTGGTTTGTTGTCTGTATGCAACAGCAGTGCTGCTTATTGTCACACCTGGAGCCTGTCAGACACTGAGAGGGCTCTACTGAGGGTGTTCCATGTGGTTACTTCTTAGTGTGTTTGGTTGGATATGCTTCCACTCTAGGAATCCATAAGCTCATTTAAAATATGGCTCTTAGCCCGTGGTGGGTAAGGACATCCTTGTTTGTTGTTTTTCTTGCAGTTGAGTGTGACAAAGAGCCTCTGTTGAGTAAACTCAGTAAAGAGTTCAGCTGTGTCTGAACAACAGTATTAAGGAATATCTGGCTCTCCAAACAACCCAGAAAGGATTATACCAATTTTTTCCCAGCTGAGAGGCTGTATTAACAAAATAAATAAAATTGAAGGAAAACAATTACCTCCTTGCTTAAATAAACTTGGAGAGTTTTTTAAAATGTATTTGAAAGCTGGATGTCACATTTAAATCTATTTAGACCTGGAAAGATGCATGGTGAGATTGAGCCAATGTCTCCCAGTCAGCCTTGCAGTGCAGTGCTTCCAGCAGAAAGATGTTGCAATGAAAGGCGGAATTTGGATGAATTTCTCTTGCTGTTTTGTTTTTAATTTTATTGGTTTTGGGTTTTGTGGGTTTTGTTTTGTTTGCTTTTTCTTTTCTTCAGAGAAGTGCTTCTTAAATACTATTTATATGCTGTGACCTCCTGTGTGATATTGATTATAATTAATGTTGAATTAGGGTTCATCTGCATTTAATTTTGGAAAGAATGAGCTGGAAGGAATTGCTTAGGATTGTAATTGTACTTTGTTTTCATACTAAGATGTGTTGCTTCTTGTTAGGAGAAGAACCAAATGTTTGCATGTGTCTTGAAATGGTCCCATTTAATGGACATGAGTGCTTTTATCTGAGTTCCAGTTTAAGCAGTGATGGCAAGGCTTAGTCTGAAGATTTTTGATAACAGTAGGAATTAATGTAGAAATTATCTTTTCTTGATTTAATCTTGCCTGTCAGCTATGAAGAGTTGTGCCTTGTGGTTTGCTGTTTATTAATTAGCTTTTGTCTGGTAAGCACAGGATGGAAAGTTGCTCTTGTAGGCAAAGTCAAAACCTCAGAGGGCTGAGGTAGTGCCATTTCTTACCCCTGGCCTCAGAAGGAGCCAGGATAAGCAAGAAATGTTGCCTGTCTTCTGTGATGCTATTTTCTCTATAACTCCTCATCTGAAAGCAAAATTGCTGGGAAAAGTAGACAAATTTGTGTGAACTTTAGTTTCTCTTGTTCAAGGATCTGATTTATGAGAGAATGCTTTTTGTTTGTTGGTGTTGGAAAGAACCAAAATAATTAAGACAGAGGACGACTCTGTGAGTGTTTTTCTGTGAGAGATAATTAAAAACTAAACCCATGATTAAAATTGAGTATTTGTTAAATTATATTCAGTTGGGTTGCTAAGAAGAGGAAGGATCTAGCACTTTTATTCTTTTTTTTCTTTTAAGTTAGAAATTGTTTTCCTGTATGGATGGGCAATTTTCTGCAAGAGGTGGTTGTTTCCCTGCATTATATACCATATCTGCTGAAACAGACTTGCTTTTCTGTGTGATTCTGCTTCTTCTAGCCTTACAAAAATAAATACATTACTTGAAGGTACAAGGTGACACATCCTTGGGGTCCTTTCTACATAAGATTAACATCCACCTTCGCTTTAAGTCAACCAGAAGTTGTACAGAAAGTGCTGTGCACTTGTTAAACTCTGGATGAGACCTGAACTACTTTCCATTAGTAAATTATTCTTGTTACAGGTTTTCTCTGGCTTTAATACAAAATAGGATTAAAAGCTGCTGAACTTTAATCCTGTTATAACATTTTGTTACCTCATGTGCTTAGCTGACTCCAAGTTAAGTATTCTGTGACAAGTTTGCCAAATTTGTCCAAGGCTGGTATCTCTCAGGGGCCAGCGTTGCACCACTGGTCCCTCTTCAGCCCCTTGCTGTGAAAAATGTTTAACTTTCTTGGTTGCTCTAAATCATAATGTCTTGATTTTAGTATTTTGGTTGTACTGTTGCTCATGGCACTGCCAGAAGTTTCTGGGGCGGCACATTACTCACGAGCCCTGTGTTGGAAAGCCCTGGTCTGCTCCAGTGCCACTCCCCCATTGCTGCAGAACAGAGCTGGCTGATGCAGGGACCTTTCTCCAGCTTCAAGGGGCCAAGCAGTGGCCAGAGCTGCACTTGTATTAAAGCTCAGTCACCTGAGCAGTGCAGAGACACTTCTGGCAGCTTCTGCACCAGCTGTTGCTCACAGGCACTTGGGGAAGCTCACGAGAGTGAGCTGTGTGACTGTGGCCGTGCTGTCCTCCCTGCAGCTGCCTCAGGTGGGGACCAGGGCCCTTCAGGGCTGCCTGTGCCCCTCTGGCTGGCAGAGATCTCACTGCCCTTTAATTGGCATCCCTCATCTCCTCATGCCTGCAATGCACAGCACGTCCCTCTGCTGTACCACACTGCCTGGGACTTGTCATGCTGGCCTGCTGACATGGACCGTGTCCCTCTGGGGGTCCTATCAGCAGTGCTGTCCTCAGAATTGTTTTGCAAGACATGGTTATCAGTTTAATTTGCTTAAAATTTGCCATAAGGAGAAATAGGCTATGAGGTCTTTCTTCCTGGGAGGAATTTGCACCAGGCAAAACCTGTCACAGAGCATTTGCTGCACACTATCACACTGTGCTGCTAAGAAAAAGAGCAAGTGAAACTAAAATAGTTTATGTTGCTGTTAAAATTTCACTCCATTATTCTGTATATTACATGGGCTTTTAGGAAGACTAGATTCTTTAGGAACCAGGCTGGTTGGTGCTTTAAATCCTGAAATCTCAGGTCTCTGACACCTTTGTCTCTGCTGTAGATAGTTTTGTTGTTGCATAAAATCATGAATTTCAATGGAGAGTAAGAAGAAAAGGAGATCTCAGCCTATGGAGAGCCTTTCCCACAGAGTGGGAAGCTATAGAGTAGATGGATTTAATACACCAGAGTGAACTTACTGACCCTGATAAGGACTTCTTCTGAGCCCTTGAAATCATCTTTGATGATATGATCAGTTTTAATACTTGGTGGTGGTTATGCAAATTTAGAGACTGACATAATGCATATCATAAGATCTAGAGCCACTGTATCTCATACTTTTGACTAGGTCTGGCATGAGAGAATGTTTGCCTACTTGGACTTCCTAGAAGCACTGTTTATCTGCCATGTGCTGACAAGAGCTAAGCAGTCTTTAGTTTTCCCCTGGAATCTCTTAAATTACTTGCTCTTGAATCAGTGCTGGGGAAAGAGCACTACTTCATAGCATAGAGAATTTGTATTTGTTCTAAAGGGTAAATATGTGGTTTTGAAACTGTCTCTTTTTGAAGAATTTTCATCTAATATTTAGTACTCAATGCAAATTTAATAGCTAAAATTTTTTTTTTTTGAATGGGCATCACACCAAAATAATAACATAAATAACCAGTTATTGGTGTTTTATAGGAGGATCAGGAGAGAGAGGATCTGTAAGGCTTGGGATTTTTATTGTTTTCTTCTTTTCAAATCCATGGTAAAACTGATGGTGGGCACCTTAGGCAGGGTGTGCTAAGCTGCCACCTGATCTAACCCTATTGCTATTTTCAGTAAAGCAACTTCATAATTTGCAAATATTATGAATTATTAATAGTGATTACTTTGTGCTCACTTCTGGATTCTGCAGGGATTCGTCACCAAAAAAATCCCAGTACAGCAGTACTCTTTAGCGATTCCATGTCTGAAGTTCTGTTTTGTATTTGTTAACATCTTTTGCATTAAAAACTCATGTTTTATTAAGATAATCACACAATCTTAAAAGCATTTCAATTACTGGCTGTTGAGATATTGCCTTTTTAAAATATAATTGTCTGTATTGTTGATATTTCTGTGACATTTTCTGAATCAGTGTCACACTGAGTACAGATCTGTGGGTCATCTTTTTTTGGTTGGCTGGTTTTGTTTTAAAAGCGCCATTAGCTTTGTCATTTTACATTGTTTTACTTTGTAACTGTTTGGATCTTTCCTTTGTTAAGGCTACACTGGGGAAGTCTGTTGGCATTTTTAGTACTTTGGGATGCATGCTTTCTGTTTCTGAAGATCTAAAAATATTGTACAAATGGTCACTATTTAATAACTCGTTTTTTAATAACTAGAATGTAATAATCACTGTAAAACACTGATACATCATTCTACTTCCTTTATATGCAGGAGAGATACCTTTTGAACTCTTCTGCCTTTTATCTCCTAGAGAAAACTTTATCAAAAGATAAAAGCTTTTAACTCTGAACTCATTACTTGGTAATTTAGGTGTGCCTTTTATTTAACTGCGAGAGTGTGTGAATTTGTGAAAGGTGGTGCTTTCACGACCAGACTAGCCAGGAGAGTTTCAACCATAGCCTTAAGAATTCCAGTTTGGTTGGGGTTTTTTTTTTTTTTTTTTTTGTTTTTTTTGTTTTTTTTTTTAATTGTCTAATGAAGTTTGATCCAAATAGTTTTGTGTTTGTTTAAGTGTAAATTGAGCCACAATTCATTTTCTCAAGTCTAGCGATGTTGGTAAATTGGGTTTTGTTCAAAACTGGAATCTAGAAAGAGTAATGCTGAAGTGTTTTAGCGTCTGCTCTGTGAATTCTCTTTGAAGTGATTAGAACAGACAGCTCCTGGCCCTGAAATCAACACGACTAGAGAAGGGATTTTGATTACTAAGAAATATCACAGCGATAGAAATATTTCCTTTAGAAAACAGATGGGCTCCTCTTAGTTAAGAAGAGAATTTCTTTAAAACATATAATTTGTTTCAAAAGGGGTAATGTATATTCTGGTCAAGACCCTGTGGATATTTTCATCACATTATCTAAACATTTGGGAATCTTTAGGACTGTTTGAAATATTTTGGATTATTTTACCAAATTCTTTTGATGTCTCTTTTTAATGTTTATAAATATGCATTATACTATTTTAACTTCTTAACTTCTTTAAAGTATGTCCCCTGATTTCAAGTACTTTATCATGAGCTTCTAAGGAAATTGTTTTATTGTTAGGGTTTAAATACTGTTCACTACTATTCCTAATCTCTCTGTCATTCTTGGGTGGTATTTTTTTACTCAAGGAACTGAGCTTGGGTACTACAACCGAATATTGATACGATTAGTGCAAGCCCAGTCTAATTTTAATTTTTAATGGTTTTCATAGTAAAGAAAAAGCACTGTGAGATAAATCCCATAACTTAATGAAGAACAACATGTCAGTTGGTCAGAGCAGGGTGCTGACAATACCATATCATCATCAAGAGTGTTTACTCATCAAGAGTAGATCTTATGAATTCTCTTATTTGGGGAGTAATTTAATTATTTGAATAATATCGACATCTTTGAAAAAGGTAATGTAATAAATTGTTAAATATTTAAATACTTAGATATCACCATCATTTTGAGAAACTTTATCATTACCTGTGGGACTATGAGTTGGCATGAAAACATTTATTTGATCGTATTGGTCTGTAGTGGGTTTTGTTTTATGAGGAAGCCGCAGTGAGCTGTTCTTGCAGCAGTACCTATTAAAATGTTTCACCCCAAACTTGCCAAGGCTGAGATGTGGCACTGTGTGTCTTATGGTAAGCTCTTTCAGAGCAGAGGGAGGGGACCCTGGGGGAGGGATCATCCAGAGGAGGTGCTGGGGTCAGTGTGGGTTGGCCTGTGAGGTCCTTGCTGCCTGCCTGGTGCTCCTGACAGGAGCCATGCAGGAGGCAGTTGCTCCAGAAATGACATCTCTCACAGCTGACTGCTTTCAGGTGATTTACTGCTGAGATGCCTTTGGATCCCTGGTGGAACTGCTTGGCAGGGTTTTGGGCTTTGTACTTTGAAAACAAAAGCCCTTTCTCTCCAAGATGTTAGTGACAGGTTGGTATGGAGGCAGAGCCTTCAAAAGTGTGTTTTGTTCATCAGCTGTCAGAATGTGTGAGGCTGCCTCCCTTAACAAATGGTAACAAAACAAATAAAAGCTCTTACATGGTGTTTGATAACATTTTTGAAGGTCTCTGGAGGCCTGTTAACAGTTGGTTGTATGTGGGATTGTCTTCCATATAGTACTTCAACAAAGAAGTTACAGAAATAAATCCTATCAGTTTTTCGGGGAGGAACATGAAAATGAAGGTTGCTAAGAACCTGTGAGCAGTCTGTTATAACAAATGAGTGCCAGGAGATGTGGGCTTGCTTCAGGGTCTTTGCTACCATAGAGCATTTTAAGACAAGTATTATAATTTGATCATAAAAGGAGTAAGTTGAAAATTGTATCAGAAATCACAGAGCAGTTGTGGATATTATTTATGTTTGACTGACAATATACCAGGGAGAGAATGTAATGATACATCCTTGTCATTCAAAGGCTTTATTTTTAGTCTTACTTTCACAGCTGTTTTCATCTCCACCACTGTAAATCATTCATACATCATAAACAATTTAAGCTGTGCATGTTTGTTCCTGAAGTATGAATTGGAGTATAAAATTCCCATTATCATCTTACTGGTATCAATTTAATACATACTGGTACCAATTTGTCCTTAGGCCCAAATTCTATCTGGCTCTCAAGTTGTCTCCTAAGTAATTAGCAGTATCAAATGATACCTTCCTAGTAACTGAAAGACTTTCAATTTTAATTTAACTTAGATTTTATTATTTGATCCTGTAGTATGTTTAATCTTTCTCCTTTTGTTGCTTTAAAACAAAGGTGTAACAATCTGGATTGATATGAAATCTTACATGAATTATCACAGTTAATATTGTTGAGTTCTGAGGCTTCCCATGATTGCCAAAAAGTTGAAATATTGTTTTAAGTACAAGCTTTTTCGTAAAACCTAAAGCAATCCAAAATTGATTTTTAGTACTTAAAAACTCAATAAAATGTCCCATTGTAAATTTTGAATTCCCAGGTTGGGATCAGGATATCGAGCCCATTGTTTTCAGACTCCCAATTGTTAAATGCACATCACTTACAAGAATACTGCTGTTACTTCAGGAATTACACTGTAACCTGTTTTTGTGCCTTAACTCTTTTAACCCTTTCCACAAGGGTCTCAGAGTTTCAATCTTTAGATTATTGACTTTTTTCCAAAGTGTCTTTTACAGGCTGTTTTTATTCCAAGGGCTTACAAAGAGGGATTTTACTGAATCCTCTTCCATTCCTGTCAACAAGTAAACCATGCTGTGGTTTCCCTGATCTTCAGAAAGAGGAAAAAAAGTGTTTAAAGTTTTTCTGTGTTATAATATTCTGCAGCACTTGGTTTGCTGCTGCATATGCTCACTCCTGACTGTGATTGGAATTCATCTAGGGAAGTTTTTAGAGGAAGGGTCTTGTTCTATGAGTTCTCATGTGAAACTGAGGTATTTTTCTCTGTTTTCATTCAGGAGCAAGGTGATTTTGCGCACCTCATTTATAGCTAAATTTGGGAAGCACAAGTTACATTTTAGTGTTTGTCAATACTGTTTTGCAGAAGTTCCAGTTATTGTCCATGGAGAACTCTCCTTGCTTGATAAATGAATTTAGAAACTGTCATTCAGCTACCAAAAAAATGTTTAATTTGAATCTTTAGAAATGGGCCACCACAAATAAATTTAATTAGGACATGCTGTCCCAGAAAAAATTCCTTCTTGACTTTGAAGATCTGGAATAAAAGTAGTTATTAGACAACAGCCAGCTACAGGAGAGAAGAGGGAGCAGGTTTTTTGGTTGTGAGTTTTGTTTTTTAAAAATTTAAATCACAATGTTTACTATTTTTTCTTGCATGTTGATATATCAGTTCAAGGTATAGCGCAGTTCAGCATGAATAAAACTTTTTTAAAGTGATGGAAAATGGGGCAGTTGTTGAATGTAGTACTAGCAGCACTGAACTAACAAGCAAGTAATAATATTGCATGTTAAGTTTTAAATACTTTGTCCTCTTCCCCATCCTCCTTTAATATTTAATTACATGCAATTGAAGAAAAATTATTATATGGCACAAAAGCTGTCCTGAATGTTGTTTAATCACAATGTGCTCTCTTCATTCATGCCTTACATTTCAATGTAGGCATAAACTTTTCAATGCAATTTAACTATAAATACTGATTTTTATTCATTTTTGTATCAGAAGACAAATGGATGACACTGTGACTTCCACTGGGTGTAGCTCACTAGATTTTATTGAAATCTACCCTTTCCATACTGTAGCAGTGAAGTTCTTTTTGACAAAATAAGAATAATTTCTGCATTTGCTTTTTTAATGTTTAGTGTCACTGCAATCACTTGATGAGATTCTAAGGTTAATCACTTTTAGGAGAAACTGAGTTTGTCATATCTACCTCCGAGTTGCATATCCAATGTCCGATTCCCAAGTCAATGTGAGTTGATAAATAAGAGCTTGATTTTTGTTTTGTATTTTTTGGGTTCTGTCTGCCTTTTTATTTTTGTTAATGGACCTGTCATGTTCCTTCGTCTTCTCTGCAACTTCAAGTGGAGATAATCTCATTGCTAAATAACCTTTTTCTGTCTCATCCCATACACTGAAGACATTGTTTTTTATTTGTGACTGTATGCTCAGAACAAATAGTTGGAAGATAACAGACCTATAACAGAAAAAAATCAGGAGAAGAGTAAATGCAAAAGTGAAGGGAGGATAGAAATAGAAGTAGCCTCTCTAGCTGCAGCTTATTCAAACTCTCAAAAGTTTACCAGGAAAACTCAAATGCCAGTTTTGATCCGAAAGTTCAGAGGAGTAGGACTTGTGTGTAAAATTTGTGGAGTGATTCCACTTCCAGTATCTGCAGAGGAGGTGGCAGGCCAGTGGGTGATGGAGCATTGAAGGAGAAATGACATGGTGACAAAACTTGAAAGGTGTGGAGGACACACTAATCACCTTTGGGGTTTGTAGAGGATGTGTTGTTTTCGCTATGAGTTTCTGACAGCGTAGCACAGTGAAGAGATGTAGGGATGTGGCACAGGTTGAACAGAAACTCACACAGCTGTATCTGGGCCTGAGCTTACATATTTATTCTGTAGGTCTTAACACTTAGCTGGCATAGCAGGTCCAAAATAGATCACCAGTAGGAAAATTACTTCTTGCTTTTTTCCTCCCTTATTCTGATCACTGTGGTGTTTTCAAAATTCAGAATTTTTAATGGAAACTAGATATTAGTAAGTGCTAAAATAGCTGTCTGTGAGCCAAGGTTTCACACTCTGTTTTACATCCCAGACTTGTAAGGTGAAGTGTTGCTGTGGTGGGGTAAATCTCTGTTGGTCCCTTTAGAGGAGAGAGAGCATCCTTCCTTTTCTTGCCAGCTGAAGTCAAAGGAAGGCTGAAGATCTGAGTGGGACAGGGTGATAAATCTGGAGAGTAGGACTTGCTGCTTCTCCTGCCAGGACAGGGCCATTGTAAGGGACTCTCATTCTCTGAGGAGATGCTCCTGTAGTAAAAGCTACATGAGCTGAAGAGAAACTAAATCTTTAGTGGCTCCCTCTTTGCAATGTGTCTTGATTAGGTAAGGCAACAAAGCTTCGATGGTTGTATTGTTGGAGGTGGAAAAATACCAGAACTTTTCTATGACTTGATGATTTGCCTGTTCCTAAATACAGTTTTCTGCCTTCATGGACTGTGTTCAGAGCAGCAGTGTAAAACTGAGCTAGTTTTAATCACCTTCAGCACCCTGGCAAAGATGCTTGAAGAGATTGTGTGTCATATGCTGGATAGCTTTCTTCAGAAGTGGTGCTTCTTTCCAATGCTAGTGGTCAGTTATTTTATGAATTGAGCTTCTGAAATCAATCACAAAAATTAGAGTAAGCCTCAATAGGCTCTTTCAAACAGCTCTTTTAAAGGATATGTTCCAGGTGTCCATATGGATAGATTATTTTAACCTCTTAGTACAATAAAATGCTTATATTCAGTTAAAGCCATCTAATTGGATTCCTACTCATAGTCTCTTTTTCTTCATAAAAAGGTAATAGTACATCTTGACTTTTATTTTATTGCAGTCTGGCCTATTTCAATTGATATTAACTTCATTAGAGAGTGCTTAACTTGGGTAGAAACAAAGCTTAGTTTCTTACTTCTGTTAATATGGTAGTAATAATTCACTGAACAGGCCTGTTGCTGTGAGAATGAGAGCAAGGTGCAACATGAACTACCATGTTGTAATTTAAGCTGAAGTGTATGTAGCTTTTAGACAAAGATTATTCCTGTGAATATATGCCATAGGAAGGCCTGGAGGAAGTTTGAAAAGATAAATTTTCATGTAGTAGAACATTCAAAGGACACATTGTACACATCAGCTCATGCTGCCCTTGGTTTCAATTTTCATTGGTGTTCATTTGTTGCAGTCTGAAAGTCAGTGGAAAGTGAGGAACCTGTCTAAGACTGCCTGAGCTCACAGGGACCACAGCTATCTATTTGTTCTTTAAGCACTGCCTTTTGTGTCATTCACATTTCTCATTACCTTAAAATGACTAAGAGAATGTTCNAAAGATTAAAATAATGCAGCACTTTGTGGAAAAGGACTGTGTACATTTGTAATGGTAGGCAATCTCTAAAAGAAAAAATAAATAATTTGTGATTTTTAATAAATATTATGGCATTGTGTAATTTTTTTGTTACTATTTTTAAAATTAGTATAAAATTCATACTACCACTGTCTTCACTAATAATTCCTCTTAATGGAAAAACAATAAAAAGATACAGCCCTGCTCTAGGGTATTTGAAAATTGCCTCAAGTTTTCTAAGTAGCTCAAGGCATTTTGTCAGGGGCTGTTTGTGTTTTCTGTTTGGCAGTTTCTGTT